>JAQQSZ010019126.1:0-10432 GCA_028646595.1 Phalanger gymnotis
GGATCTTACACTCCCACAACAGCTGCTAGCCAGATTGTTGAAACACTAGTACATGTGCAGAAATTTATACAACCTGCTCAAGACTCACCTTAAGATGTTTGCTTTGTTTAAATAAGTTTCTAAGAGCAGTAGTATTTTTCCTGTGATCATTCTCTTACTGCTACCAATGTGAGATTCCATTACAACACCTTTTTGACTAAGAAACTTTGTGATATTTAGGAATTCTGCAGTAACTAGAAACTTTGTTATGATGCTTTGGAATTAGTGTTACTTATGGACTTTTGCACCAACTTAGTAAAGCTTTATGAACAAGGGTAGAAATGCACATGAGCCACTTAGGGCTCACTTTGTAAATGTTCCTTAAGCAATGTGAGAATGTTATTTTGTTATTTGATTAATATCATGCTTGTCTAAAGTTTTGTTGCAGTTAATAACGCTAACAAGAAGAATGTTTTGTGGTTTATTTTGTAAATGCCATCAAAGAAACATGAAGATTAGACATGGTAATTTAAAATTGTGCTAAGATTACTCTTGTAGGAGAATGGACAGAAAGCTGGTTCCTGCAAGAAGACAAGAAGAAGAAGAAGACGCTGTGCTGGAGATGACTGGAACAGATACCAAGGACCAAAAGAACTCATTGACAATGTCCTCTGCCAGACAGCTGCATATGAAAAGACTTTCTGAATCTTAAAGAGACAATTACATGTTTATTTCCTTTTGAGTCTATGTATCTATATTCACTAAGGGGACTGCCCCCTTTGATTTGTCAGTGCATCGATCGATCCTTCCCATATTTACTTACAGGGTGATAGTTAAAGGAAAAAATTTGGATGTATCTATAATGGTGAGGTGTCTGCAAAAGAAAAAAGGGGGATTGGGGATTGAGTAGAATACTGATTGAGTGGAATACTGAAGTAGCAAAAACAATTATTGATAGTTTCAAAAAATTATTGATATTTTCAAAACATTTATCCATTTCATAATGTATTCTTGACTATTTTCCATACAGTACTTTATGTTGTTTTTGGTCATAATAAGTTTTTGTCTACCTTGTGTCCTTAGGATAATGAACACTATGTTTAAGCCACTTAAAATTACAAAATAAAGAAGGAGGAAATGTAGGGGACTAGCTCTGAGATAGTATGTGGTAAGAGAGGTAAATGGTAGCTTTTCCTTTAAGCCTGAGCCTGTTCTAGCTACCCTCAAGGACATGCAGAACGGCATGTGGAGATCCAGCTATATCTTGGTAAGCCTCCTAGGCCTGTGCAAGGCAAGACTGTACAAGATAAGAGATCATGGGTCCAGAATCACCCTCACAGCTGTGATCCACATGGGAAAGAACAGAAATATTTCAGTATGGGTATCTGCATGGGAATGATCAGGAATGTTGCGATACAGCGAGCATGGTATTTCTAAGCTACGTGGGCCACGTGGGACATGAGGCAGGATGTCCCAGTAAAGTATCAAAGCAGTCCCTGTAAAGTAACAAGGCAATGCATTAGGTAATGGTTAAGAATCAGTATAAAAGTCTGTTGCTTGCTTGAATAAAGTTGGGTTCTGATTCAGACTCTGCCCAACTTGTGTTATTTCTCCACAGAGCACCTGAAGCTGCTGGTCAGCCTCAGGCTACCTTATACTGCCCTACTGTGTAGGCTGTCTTGACATTATGGCTATAGTCCTGGCATGTTGCCCTTTTTTGGGAGGGTGGGGGAGGTGTAATATTGAACCGTAGATTCAGTTGTAACTAGGATGAGGTGAATGGGGCTCTGTCTCAGAGTACCAAATTTAAGAGGTGCTGAATTTAGAAATATTGAAAGCCTTTAAAATCTTTCTGCAATCTAAAAGTTATTGTGTTTAGCACAGTTAGCAGGAATAAATTAGGTAAATTGGAAGCTACCATAAATTAGATTAGAATGAACCCTTATTCATAAAACCTCTAATTCTCCTCCTTGTACTTTACCTGCCCTGATAAACAAAGTGAAGATGAATCCAAGAATCCTACTTACTGAACTAGGAGAAATATCAAGAGGTTGATGTAATGATGCACTGAGTTCAAGAATCTACCTCTTGCAGAATCTACACTGACTTCCTCCCATTGTCATTGCCTGAAGGCCAGCACACCTGAGGCTCTGGTGAAATCACTGGTTGTAGCATTCTCCATCCTTCCCATTTTGAAGGTTTCAGGTGCTGCTCAGTTTGGGCAGCATTTATTTTGTTGGCCTGGTCTGCCCCTGCAAGGTCTTGTGTGTCTCAAGGTGAGTTGCATAACTGTCTGATCTGTGACATCTCACACATGCAATCAAGACTGTTTGTTATCAGTACTGAATGATGTGTCTAATTCTCTTATGAAGCCCAAACAGACAGGAATACCTCTAAGTCCCAAAATGAAGCAGATAGAGTTCAGACAGGGTCAAGTCATTTTTCTCCCAATATACACACCCTAGCAAGTTAGATCTTTCTTCAAAGGACCAAGGGACCAAGGGGCAGAGGCTCAGACCTGATGTCTGTATCTCAAGAAAGGCATGAAAAGATATCAAGAGAAGCAGAGTTATCCCAGGTTACTAAAGTTACTCTAGTCCAAGGGAATTGGAATCTTTTGCCATCAAGGTGTCTGTCTTTAACACATACAAAACCTCCCTTTCCCCTCTAGCCCATGCCAAGGCTGACCTAGATAACTCCATGACATACAACAGGCCCCTAGACTATCACTAATTCTTGTTCACAGAGAATGTTTTATAAACACAGACCTTAATTAAAGCTAACATGGACAGCTAGCCAGTATCCCTATCCTGGCACCCAGCATGCTGAGTCACTAGCTTTGGCAACCAGAGCCAAGGAATGGCTTAGCTCAACAATCATTCCATCAAAAACAAAGCTAACTCACTTCATGCACCAAGATCCCACTGGGATACTGGGGTGAGCTGAGTGAGAACTGCCTGGCCCAGACTCTGTGCTCCATGTATTTTAGTGGGTTATTTAGTCAAAACAAGTAGCATAAAATCATAAATCTTAAGTCTGGAAATTATCTCAAGAGATCATCTGCCTTCAAGATTTTACATACAAGGCAACTGAAGCCCAGAAGGTATAAGCCAGCAGGTAGTGGTAATGTTGAGGCCTCCTACCACCTACTTCACTGTTTTTGCCATGGCACCATACTATTCCTCAAATGCTATCCTAGCCTTCGGGCAGCATCCCCACTCCTCCATCTCGTCTTTCTTCATATTACCATAACCACCTTAGGAAATAAGGGTAGAGTCAGTCAAAATATTTCTTAAGGCAGAAAGTTTCTGCTCTCAAGAGCTCACAGTCTAATGGGGGAAGACAAGACATAAAAAGAAGCCGAAATGGGGCAGCTAGGTGGTGCAGTGAGTACAGCACCAGCCCTGGAGTCAGGAGGACCTGAGTTCAAATCTGGCCTCAGACATTTGACACACTTACTAGCTGTGTGACCTTAGGCAAGTCACTTAACCACAATTGCCTTCCCTTCTCCTCCTCCAAAAAAAAAGAAGCTGAAAGAGGAGGAGGGGAGGACATGGTATAATTGGAGACCTGGAGACCTTAAGCAGGGTGGGAAATGATGACATGGTTGTGCAAGGCCCCCTGCTTAAATGGAGGATCTAAGTGGACCTTTATGATGCCCATCCTCCACCCTCCCCAATTAGAGGGAGGTAGCGGTCCTAGGACCAGGGAGAACTGAAGAAGAGTAACTTTAGAATTATTGCAATCTTGCAGGAAGATGAGGGCATAGGAAGGAGCACCAGGGATTTATTCCATGTTACCAGTGCAGCAAATACACCTCAGAGAAGGGCAATGATTTGCCATAGCACTGTAGAATGTTTGAGCTGGAAAGAACCTTAGAGATCATGTAAAGTCACAAAGCACATCAATGGCAGAGCAGGGAGATAAATCCAGATCTCTCCCATATGAACTTAACTCTCCATTTGGAGAGATTTCAAACAAATACACACAATTTAATTCAACAAGTACTTATCAATAACAAAACAATGTTCTAAGCAATAAGCATACAAAGAAAACAAAGAGAGAAAACAGTCACTGACCTCAAAAAACTGCCATCCTACTGGAGGGGGTGTAATGGTGCCAATAAATAAATATAAGCTAGCTCAAGCTGTAAGTGACTGGAGGGATAAAGAAAAACATCCCAAAGGGGATGGAATCTGAGCTGAACCTTGAAGGAAACAAGATCTCAAAGGTGGAGATAACAAGAGAGTGTGCAGCAAGACATGGGAGACGCATGGCCCATACAATTGTTCAGAGATGAGAGATAAAAGGCCAAATTGGGAAATCGGCAGATCAGCTAGTTTTACTTGGACATAAATTACATGAAAGAGAATAATCAAGTTGGACATTCTCAGTGAGGAAGGTCTTAAATGCCAAGCTAAGGAATTTGTATCTTATCTTGGAGTCAATAAGAAGCTACTAAACACTCTTAACCAGGAGAATGGCATGGTTAGACCTGTGGTTTTTTTAGGAGGATAATTTTTGCCTCCATATGGAGGATGGATTAGAAACAGAAGAGACCAGAAGAGAAATAGGGAGACTGATGATAATCGTAAAAGGCTCAAACTAGGGTGGCTATATGAGTGTAGAGAAGGGGAGGGGTGGAATAAGTCTAATAGATGTAAAGCCAACACTTTTGGAGATTGGAGGGGGCAGTGAAGAGAAAATGAAATAAGTAGGATTTGGGAGCTGGAGGTGTGGGGAATTAGGAGGGTGGTGTCCTGAACATATAAACGGAAGATTAGAGAAGAAACATGTGTCAAGGTTAAGATGGTTTCATACAGAATTTACTGGGTTTAAGTTGGGGATTGATGTTGCATGAGTATGAGGAGGCTGGAAGAGGAAGGAAAGACTTTGAGTTGTACATATAACTAGAAAACAAAGGGAAATATCAAAGAGAGGAAGGAAGGAAAGAAGAAAAGAAAGAAGGAAGGAAGAGAAGGAGGGAGGGAGGGGAGAAGGGAGGGAGGGAGAGAGAGATGAAGGAAGGGAAGCAGGAAGAGAGGAAGGAAAGGAGAGAGAAAAGAAGGGAGGGAGGAAGGAAGGGAGAAAGAGAGAGACAGACAGACAGACAGATTGAAGCTGGGTAGCACAGGAAAAATGAAAAAGGAAGAGAACCTCTAAGACTAGGCTGCCATTGGAATAGTATAAGCAAACCTAATCAGAGCCATAAACTGCTGACTTGAAAGAGAAAAAGAATAAACATCTATATAAAAGAAATAAATGGAGAAAAACACAATTCTAGCAATCATACTCTTAAATGTGGATTAAACAATACAATAGAACAAAAGAGGGTGACACTAGATAATAAAACCCAACAATCTACTCCATACAAGAAACATATCTCACAAATAAAGACATGTTCTGAATGAAAATGAGAACCTGGAACAAAATTGACTAAATATTGAGTGACTCCAAAAAAACAGGAGTTGCAATTATGTGATCAGAAAAAACAAAAGTAAAAACTCATGATGTTAGGTGAAATAAACAATGAAACATAATGCTCAAAAGTACTACCAATAATTAAATAATATAAATATTGAGTATATATGTGCTACATGACATAAATTTATAACTAAATTACAAAAAATAGTAACAAAATAATCATAAAAGATTTGAATGTCCTTTTTCAAGAGCCGTATAAATGTGACAGAATGATAAATGAGGAAGAAAATACAGAGCTGAGTTGGATAAGTTAGATCTGAAAGACTTGTAGTGACTTCTGAATGGGAGTATTAAATTGTGTGTGTGTGCATGTATGTGTATGTTAATTAATGTGTGTGGAGAAAATGTGTTTGTGTATATATGTATGTATGTGGAGAGCTTAGAGTTTGGTCAGACATCAAAGATTCCAAGGTCATCCACTGCATCTCAGGCAATGCCACTGTTCCTGACTTTTGTCCTGCCACTGGATTTAGTGACTTTGGAAGAGAGAGTGAGGTTGATGACTCTGAACAACTCTGCCTCATTTAAATCCAATTCATATCCAAGTCAAAACATTACCCATGACGTCATTGGTCTTCTTTGAAAACAAAGGACCAATGACAACAACAACAAGACCCCTGCTCTGAGGGGCTTACCATATCAGCCCTGGAAAAAGAGTGGCACCCAATAAGTTTAGTACACTGCATCACAGTAGTAGTCACAGCCTTTTCCAGGGCAGTTGGGTGGCATTCAGGACAGCTAGGTGGTACAGTGGATAGAGTCCTGGGCCTGGATTCAGGAAGACCTGAGGTCAAATCTGGCCTAAGACACATGCTACCCATGGCAAGCCGCTTAGCCCTGTTTGCTCCAGTTTCCTCACCTGTAAAATGATCTGGAGAAGGAAATGGCAAACCACTCTAGCATCTTTGCTGGGAAAACCCCAAAAGGGGTCACGAAGAGTCAGATATGACTGAAAAGTGATCAAACAAGAACATTTCAGAACTCTCAAGCTCCCTTAGCCTCTCACACAGCAGGAATTATAAGCTTGTGACAATACACTTGGCCAAATATATTGCAGTGAAGATGTAATTTTTTCCCATGCAAGCTTATGGACCCCTTTGGGGTCCCATGAATCACAGCTTAATAACCCTTATAAGAATAGCTCTGATAATCCAGCCTCCACTTGAAAAATTTCAGTGATAGGGAACTCATTACCTCCTCAGGAAACCTATTCTATCCACAGACAGGAATAAATGGCAGCAAATTCTTATAAACGGGAAAGAGATCCACATTTATATATATAGCAGCTATGTGCCAGACACTGTAATATTATCTCATTTGATCTTACAACAACCCTATGAGGTAGGTGCTAATATTATTCCCATTTTACAGTTGAGGAAACTGAGGCAAACAGAGATTAAGTGACTTGCCCAGAGTCACACAGCTAATATCTGAAGATGAATCTGAACTCAAATCTTCCTGGCTCCAGGCCCAGTGCTCTATCCACTGGGACGCCAGCTGTCTTGATGTCAAGGGAAAATTTGGCTTGCTATAGCTTCCAACTGTTGGCCTTAACTTCCTCCCTCTGGAGATAGAAGAACAAGCCTTACCTTGTGTGTTTGTCCTTCGTTCTGGAAGAGGATCATGGCATCAGGAAAATGATGACATGACTTGCAGGTCACTTTGATTAGAGTGAGGGAGGGCTGTGCAAGGTCACCAGCCTCATTTTCTCCTCCGAGCCATCTGGGTCCAGCAGCCAGATATTCATCAGGAGGACTGAAGATGGCCCAGGATGCAATGGGAGACCCTGGCCCTTTTAGTCTAAGGTCTTTTCAGGTTCTCACTTTGAGTAAGGTAATGCCCATTCAGTGAATAGGCCTCTTTAAGAAGTTAATCAAGGTATGGCCCCTTTAATCAAAACTCAAAAAAAAAAAAAAAAGAAATCAAACTGGGAGGGGAAGACCCTTACGATCAGGACATATAGTATCTGGATCTCATTCTTCTGGCTTTCATCTCTCTTCTTCAGCTTTCAAGGACATAAGTTTCCTAATCGCATCAACTAATTGGAGCCAGTGTGCTAATGAAATGTGTTGGAATGCTTCCCTTAGATGCATCATTTCTGCTGAAGATGTATAGAGGTGATGCTGTGATAAGATTCCAATGCCAAGAAGAAGGAGAGAGCCATGCTTGTGTAGGTCAGGGAGGGAGACTTTGTGTGGCAGGTTGACTTTGTGTAATCCTTATGAAGGTGATTAGGATGAAGCCATCTTTTCCTATTGGCAAATGAAAAAAAAACAGAGTAACTGGGTTTTGTGCAGATCATCCAAGATAGAGGCATCTATGTGGGAGATAGCAAGGACCCATCTCTAGGAGAAGGCGTTGCATTGCCATGGGAGTGGGAGCAGCTTCTTTCCAGCTGCATCCAGAGGGGAAGGTCTTGTTCACCCAGAGTACCATACATTAAGTTAGGTGGAGGGAAAGTGGACCTCCTCTTCTTTCCTCTAGGCCCTGTGGCCTTGAGAATAGGGTTTGGAGTTTGGGTCTGTTTCAGTTCTTTGTCCTAGGACCTGATTCATGACCTTAAAAGAGAAAGGAGAGGGAAATAAACATTTATATAGTACCTAAAATGTACCAGCTAGGTGGCACAGGGCATAAAGCACTGGGCTTGCAGTCAGGAAGACTAGAGTTCAATCTCAGCCTCAGAAACTTCCTAGCTGTGTGACCTTCGGCAAGTCGCATTACCTCTATTTGCCACTGGAGTAGGAAATGGCAGACCACTCCAGTATCTTTGCCAAGAAAATCCCATGGACAGAGGTCCGCAAGGTCACAAAGAGTCGGACACGACTGAAACAATTGAACAAGAGTAATATGTGCCAGATATCATGCTAAGCACCTTATAAAGATTATCTCATCTGACCTTGGGGCCAAGATTCCAAGCCAGATATTGCTTCCAGCCCAGCAGGGAAGAGAATCCAAGGCTTTGGACTGGACCTTTGTGGGACTATGCTATACAGGACCTGAAGTAAGTTGTGAACCCAATCTCTTTGCCCTACCCAGAAAATTAAGTGGTATAAGAGGGGATAATGCCACTCAGGTATTGGAGATGGGGGGAGGATGTTTGTATGTTCGTTCTTGTTATACCTTTGAAGTAAATATTCCTTTGGAAAAGCTAATCTGACTTAGTAATGATTAAATGGAGTTGGGGTGCTGGGGACCACCAAAACTAGGGGACTACAATCAGTGGGGGCTTGAGCCAATGGCAAAGACTAGACACTTCCCAACTCCCCTTTAAGGGTACTAGAGAACCTTGGGGGAGGGGTGAAATGTAACATAGCTGACCTTCAGGTAGTAAGGGCCAGAGGAGTCACTGTTAGGCAAGGAATTGACTGGAGTGTGATGAGGGCTTCCTAAAAAGGAAGGAGTTTGGATCCATATTGGAAGTAAGGAAAGAGAGAAGATGGCATGGGAGATTACTTACATCTTTGGTATGAGGACTGAACAAGCTGTGTTGATTCCCTCTTTGCAACTCTTTCTCTTCTTTATGTCTCTTCCTCTCCATCTCTCCCTTTCTGTCTCTCTGCCTCCTTGTCTCGAGGAGTCTGCCTATGTATCTATGTCTTTCTACGCCTCTCCATTTTCCTATGTCTCTTCCTCTCCATCTTTTCCTCAGCGTGTGTCTCTTTCTTTATATTTCACCTTCTCTAGATCTCTCCTCTGTGTCTTCCCTGCTCTTCTTCTGCATTTGTTTCTCTTCCTCCTTGTCTCTCCTTCTCTGAAATTATATAATGGATGCATGAAGTGTGCTGAGAATGCAATGTGGACAAATTCTAGAACATTTTGAAGGAAACAGAGTGACATAGATTTTGCTTAAGCAAAAAGCTTTTCAATTTTACGTAACCAAAATTCTTCATTTTATCTCCTCTTGAGTTAAGAATTCTTCTATTAGTCATAAAAAATAGCTTCTCTTCTCTGATTTTTGTGACCTTTTAGATTTAGGCTATGTATCTATTTAGAGCTTTTGGTGGCATATGGTATAAGTTGGCAAATAAAGACTAGATTCTGCCTGACTTCTTTCTGGTTTTCCCAGCCGTTTGTGTGGAAGATGGAATCCTTACCACTGGGCATGTTCAATTGCTTCTGGATTTTGTTTACCCAGTCCATTCCATTCATCAGCATTTCTATTTTTAACTAGTTTTGATGTATCAATTAGTTTTGATTACTATTGTTTTATAGTATAGCTTGAGGTCTGATACTAAGCTGCCTTTATTTCTGCTTTAAAAAAAACCCCACAACTATTTCCTTTGAGATCCTTCATCTTTAGTTCCCCCAGATGAATTTTGTTATTATCTTTTCTTATTTATAGCTCCATAAAGTAATACTCTGGTAGTTTAATTGGTAGGGTGCTAAATTTGTAAATTAAATTGGTAAATTTTATTATATTGGCATGATCCAACCCTAAATAATAAATATTGCTCTTATTAATTCTCTTTCTTGATTTCTGTGAAGTGTGTATTATGGTTGTATTCCAATGTTTAGTGTGTCTCTTGGTAGCTTAACTCTCAGATATTTTATACATTTTGTAGTTATTTGAAATAGAATTTCATTTTCTCTCTTCCTGCTGAGTTTGGTTAGTAATCTATAGAAAGCCTGATAATTTTTGTGGGCTTATTTCACATCGTGCTTCTTTATGGAAATTATCAATTGTTTCAATTAATTTTTTGGTGACTCCGTAGGGTTCTCTAAATAGATCTTCATATCATCTATAAATAATAATTGATGTGTTTTCTTTTTGTCTAAGCTCATTCTTTCCATTTCTTTTGCTTGCCTTAATGCTATAGCTAGCAAGTCCAGAATTGTGTCAATTCATAGTACTGACAATGAACATCCTTGAACTATCCCAAATCTTTTTTTTTTATTTTAAATTTATTTTTGACATGTTTGGTTTTCAGCATTGATTTTCACAGGCGTTTGAATTACAAATTTTCTCCCC
>JAQQSZ010019127.1:0-10432 GCA_028646595.1 Phalanger gymnotis
CTGGTCTGGTCGGTCCACGCCGCACACTCTGGGCTCTGCTTGGCTCAGCTCTGCTCCCCTCAGCCGGGAGCTGGGAGCTCCGTGTGGGACAGACCTTACCCAGAGACCATCCAGGCTGTCCTGGGCTGGAGCCCTCCTTCCGTCTGCCACTTTGTGGGTTCTGCAGTTCTAGAATTGGTTCAGAGCCATTTTTTATAAGTTTTTGGAGGGACTTGGTGAGGAGCTCACGCCAGTCACTGCTTTCCAGCCACCATCTTGGCTCCATCCCCCCACTCTCATGCTTTTTAACATGATGTTTTCAGCCAGTTTGCCAAGTTTTCAATAAGGATGAAAATGGTATCAAGGTCATCTATGGCACTGATGGTTAATTCTTCAACTTGAAAAGGCTACAAGCCAAGACCAAAGTGGAGGGAATGTTGGTGCATGATTTTCTGTTTGCAGATGATTGTGCCCTCAATGCAGCCTCTGAAGCTCAGATACAATGAAATATGGATGAATTCTCTGTTGCTTGTGCTAATTTTGGCCTAGCAATTGACACCAAGAAGACACAGATGCTTCATCAGCCACCACCACACCATCCATGTGTTTAACCAGTTACAACAAATGGAGTAGTTTTGAATGCTGTGGACAAGTTCACTTACCTTGGTTGTGTACTTTCCAGGGAAGTACACATTGATAAGGAGGTTGACACATGGCCAGAGCTAGTTCAATGTTTGGGAGGCTCCTCTGAAGGAAAGTGAGGGAGAGAAAAGGTATTATACTGGCTACCAGACTGAAGGTCTATGGAGCTGACCTCACTTCTGTATGCCTATGAAACCTGGACAGTCTACCAGCGCCATGCCAAGAAATGGAATCGCTTGCATTTGAATTGTCTTAGGAAGATTCTGAAAATCACCTGGCAGGATAAGGCACTAGACACTGAAGTTGTTTCTTGAATTAAACTGTCAAGCATTCAGACTGCTTCAGAGAGTGCAACTCTGCTGGGCTGGCCATGTTGTTCAAATGCAAAACATTCACTTGCCAAAAAGACTGGTTTATGGAGAACTCACAAAGGGCAATCATTCATATAGTGGTCAGAAGAAGTGATACAAGGACACTCAAGGTCTCTTTTACAAACTTTGGAATTGATTGTGTGACATGAGAGACATTAGCACCAGACCACTCAGCATGGCATTTTCACAACAGAGAAGGTTAGGTGCTCTATGAGCCAAGCAGAATTGAAACAGCTCAAAGGAAATGCAGGACACACAAGTTTGGAGTGTGCACCCCAAATGTTCTAATGGACTATTTGTGCCCGACCTATGGTGGAGCATTCTGACCTCATATTGGCCTGATCAGCCATAGTCAGACACATTGAATCTTGACTCAAGCATAGTGATGTCATTTTGGTTCTTTTCAAGAATGGAAGACAACAACCAACCAAGTTTTCTGAGTGAGTAGCTGGGTGCTGCCCAAGATTGAACCCCATCTCATCATCAGCCCTTTCCTTCACAAGAAATAAGGAACTAGAATGGAGAAAAACTGGATCCCTATATTGTTAATTGTTATTAATAATTATTTCTCATTCTCTCTTTGATTTTCTTTTGAGATGCAGTCTCTTCAATGAATCACTACTAATATAGCAAACACTTCAGGGTTTTTTTCACCTCTGTGGCTCATGAAAGAAACAGTGTGTGGGGAAAAATGGATGGAGATCGGCAGACATATTGACATGACCCATTCAGGCAGTCCTTTTTTGGAAGCAGGCCTTAGAGATGGAATGCATATCATGAAAAATAAACAATTAAAAAATTGTCCATTGAATCGGTCCATCCTATCTTAAGGCTCAGATATGCTCATGCAGGTATCTGGTTCTCTGGAAGCATCTCCTAATGCAGCTGACTGGATTCTCTGGTTCAAGTCACTTGTAGAGATTCCCTTCTGTGATAAAAATTTCTTTAAAAAACTGTTCTTAACACAATTTTAAATTTAGCATGACAACAAACAGTTTATATAGTGAAAGTTAACTGAAACCTCATGTCCTTACTAATAAGAAAATCAAATTGGGAAATTTTTTAGGCTAAAGAATTGACATTTTTAAGCTAGTCAGTTTTTGTGTTGATATATCCAAGAAATGTAAATACAAACTGAAAAATTAGAAATGTATGAACCCAATTTTTTACTTGGCATAGTTTATTCCCCATTTGGAGGATGAGATTCTGATAAGGAATTAATAACAAAACACTTTCTATAAGATGACTTTTAATAAAAGAATGGATTATTTTACCAGTTGCATATTAATTACAATAGTAACAAAAGATGTTTGGTTAGAATGAATAAATACATAGAGCAATCAATTTCAATACAGTACTTACTAAATATAATAAAACATACTCAGTTTATAACCATATTCAAATAAATAAGCCCTATTAAAAGAGGATGTCTTTTTTTCTTTGAAAACTTTTAAAAATAGATAATGTTTTACTTCTCTCCAACTACACGTTAAAATATTTTTTAATATTTGAGCTTTCTTAAGTTTTGAATTCCAAATTCTAACCTTTCTTACCCCTTTTCCTTCCCTGAGATTTTAAGCAATCACATATAGGTTATACATGTGCTATCATGTAAAACATTTCCATATTAGTCATTTTGTATGAGAAAAATTCAAATTTAGAAAATGAGTAAGAAAGTGTAAAATAGAATGCTTCAGTATATATTTAGACAATATTAGTTCTATCTCTGGAGGCAGACAATAAGCTTCATCATTAGTCCTATAAGATTGTCTTAGATCACTGTATTGCTGAGATGAGATACACTATTCACAATTCTTTATCATACAATATTGGTGTTACTCTTTATAATGTTCTCCTGGTTCTGCTCACTTCTGTTTGCATTAGTTAATGTAAATTTTTTTCCAGGTTTTGCTGAAATCATCTTAATTTCCTCTTCATTGGAGATCAATTCATACATTTCATTTTTGAAACCAGGAATTTGATTTTCTTCTTTCCTTCTTTTAAATCAAATTTTTAAAAAATGGTTTATCTATTTTATTTTTTTCATAAAACCATCTTCCAGTTTTATTTATTAGTTCAATGGTTTTCTTAATTTATTTTTGTTAATCTCATCTGTGATTTTCAGGATTTCCAATTTGGTGTTTAATTTGGGATTTTAAATTTTTTTTCTCCAAATTTTCTTTTAGCTGCATACCTGAATCATTTATCTTATCTTTATTTTGTTGCAGTAAGCAATTAGAGATGTAAATTTCTTCTAGTGCTGCTTTGATTGTACCTCATAAATGTTGGTGTGCTGTCTTATTGTTGTCATTTTCTTTAATGAAATCATTGATAGTTTCTATGATTTTTCTTTGATGCACTTATTTTTTATTATTGGTAATTTATTTTCGAATTATATTTAATCTGTCTTGCCATTGCCCATTATTGAAAGTAGTTTTTATTTCATGAAGATCTGAAAAGGACACATTTAATATTTCTCCTTTTCTGTATTTGGCTGCAAGATTTTTATAACCTAATGCCTCATCGATTTTTGTGTGGCCGTCATGATCTGCTGAGAAAAAAAAAAGTGTTTTCTAAAGAGCTCTATCATATCTCTCTGTTTTGGAATTTTATTTACCTCATTAACTTCTTGATTATGTGTTGGTTAGATTTTATCTGGTCCTGAGAGATGTAAGTTGATGTCCCCCGCTAGTGTAGTAGTTTTATTATGTATCCCACTTGTAAGTCATTCAACTTCTCCTTCAACAATTTAGTTGCTATACTTTTTGGTGCATATATGTTTATTATTGACATTACTTCATTATCTATGGTAACTTTCAGCAAGATATAATTTCCTTCCTTATCTCTTTTAATTAGATCTATTTTTTTCTTTTTGCTTTCTCTGAGAGATCATGATTGCTACTCCTCCTTTTTTAGCTTCAGCTAAAACATAATGGATTCTACTCCAGCCTGTTACCTTTACTCTATGTGTGTCTCCATGTTTCAAATATGTTTGTTGTAAAAAATATATTGTAGGATTCTGGTTTTTAAACCATTTTGCTACCTACTTCCATTTTATAGATAAGTTCATCCAATTCACATTTATAGTTATGACAACTAACTGTATTTTCCTCCATGCTATTTTCCCTTCTTTATCCCCCCACTCTTTCTCTTGCCCCGACCCTGTTCCACCTCACAAGTATTTTATTTCTGATCATTTCTGCCAATCTTCCCTCATTTCCACCAGTCACCTTTTCTATTACCTCCATACCTTTTTTAAAACTTCCTTATAGGGTAAGATAAATATCTGTATCTAATTGAATGTGTATGCTATTCCCTCTTTGAGTCAGTTCTAATGAGAATGAGGTTTAAACTTTGCCTAACCCACCCTCATTTTCTCTTCCACTAAAATAGGTTTCTCATGCCTCTTTTTTGTGAGATAATTTTCTACTTTCTATCTCCCTCACCTCCTTCTTCCAATGCAATCTTCTTTCTCACTTTTGATTTCTTTCAGTTTCATCTCATCAGTCACCTAATATTCATACCCTCTGTTCTACATATACATTTTCTAGTTGCCTTTTTAGTAATAAAGTCCTTAAGAGTTGCAAGTATTATCTTGCTATATAGAGATATAAGTAGTTTAATCTTATTGAATCTCTTATATTATCTCTTTCTAGTTTCTTTTTTTACCTTTTTTTGTTTCCCTTGACCATCATATTTGGAGATCAAAGGTTTTTGCAGTCTCAGTCTTTTATTTAGGAATGCCTGACAGTCCTCTATTTCATTAATTGTCTGCTTTCCCCTGAAATATTATATTCACTTTTGCTGGGTAAGTGATTCTTGATTTTAATCAAGTATATCATATTCCAGACCCTTCATTTCTTTAATATGGAAGGTGTCAAATTCTATATAATCTTCATTGTAGCTCCATGGTATTTGAATTGTTTCTTTTTGGTGGCTTGAAGTACTTTCTCTTTAAACTGTGAGCTCTAGAATTTGGCTATGATGTTGTTGGGAGTTTTAATTTTTGGATCTTTTTTCAAGTGGTAATGAAAGAATTCTTTCAATTTCTATTTTGCCCCTGGGTTTTAGTGCATCAGGGCAGTTTTCTTTAGCAATTTTCCCTCAGTCTTCTTTCTTTTATTTTTTTTGCTTAATAGTATTTCATTTTTTCCAATAATATGTAAAGATAGTTTTCAACTTTAATTTTTATAGTATTTTAAATTCCAAATTTTTTCCCTTCTTCCTTTCCCAGTGCCTCCCCAAGATGACAAGTAATCTAAGTTATACATGTACAGTCACATTAAACATATTTCCACATTACTCGTGTTGTGAAAGAAGAATCACAACAAAAGGGAAAAACATAGAAAAAAGTGAAAATAGAATGCTTTGATCTGCATTCAGACTCCATATTTCTTTCTATGGATGTGGATAGCGTTTTCTCTCATGAGTTTTTTGAAATGATCATGGATCATTGTATAGTTGAGAAGAGCTAAGTCTATCATAGTTAATCATCACACAATTATGTTCTTACAGAGTACAATATTCTTACAGTTATGCTCACTTCACTAAGCATCAGTTCATGAAAGTATTTCCAGGTTTTTCTTTTTCTGAGAGCATCTTGATCATCATTTCATAAAGTATCATAATATTCCATCATAACCACATACCACAACTTGGTCAGCCATTCCCAATTAATGGATATCTCCTCAGATTCTAATTCTTTACCCCCTGAAAGGAACAGTTATAAATATTTTTGCATGTATAGGTTTTTTTCATTTTTTAATCTCTTTTGGGATACAAACTTAGTAGTGGTACTGCTACAAAAAAGGGTATGCATACGAAACTCAAAGTTTTAAAACAGATGTTGAAAATCGTTTTTGCCTGTAACTAAAAGAAACTAAAATACTAAATAAATTTTTAAAAATTAAAAAGTGGGCCAAAAACACATCATAGAAAGAATCAATAATTTCATTAGAGAGCATAACAACAATCAGAAAACATACCAAAATTTATGGAATACAGCCAAAGCAGTACTTAGGGGAAAATTGCTTACATCAATAAAACAGAGAAAAATCAAGATTAGGTACAAATTGTACTATAGTAAATGACCATATTCATATATTATATGATAAACCCAAAGGCCTAAGCCTTTTGAGCAAAAACACATTATTTGACAAAAAACTTCTGGGAAAACTGGTGAACAGTATGACAGAAACTAGTTATATACCAACTTCTCACACCACAAACCAAGATAAGGTCAAATGTAAAGGGTGATAGTATAAGCAAATGAACAGAGGATGGTATAGTATAGCTGTGAGGTTTATGGATAAGGGAAGATTTTTAGTTCCAAAGAAGATATAGAGAGCATTATAAACTGCAAAATAGATAATTTTGATTATATTAAATTAAAAAGCTTTCATATAAAGAAAACCAATGGAACCAAGATTAGAAGGAAAGCAGAAAGTTAGGAAACAATCTTTCCAGCAAGTATCTCTTATGAAGGCCTCATTGCTCAAATATGTAGAGAAGTGAGTCAAATTGATAAGAATACCAATCATTTTCCAATTGAGGAATGATCAAAGAATGAACAAGAAATTTTCAGATGAAGAAATCAAAGCTATTTATAGTTAAATGAAAAAATTCTCTAAATCACTATTGATTAGAGAAATGCAAATTAAAGCAACTCTGAGGTACCACCTTATACCTATTTAGAAGTGCTAATGTGACGAAAAGGGAAAATGTTGAATGTTGGAGGAGATGAGGAAAAACTGGGACATCGATGCATTGTTGTTGGAGTTGTGAACTGATTCAAACATTCTAGAAAACAATGTGGAACTATACCCAAAAGGCTACATACAAATCTGTGCCTACTCTTTGATCCAGGTCTGTATCCTAAAGAGATCATAAAAATGGGAAAAGGATCCACATGTACAAAAACAGCTCTTTTTGTGGTGGTAGACAATCAGAAATTGAGGGGACACCCATGAATTGGATAATGTCTACATCTACATCAGATGTGGTATACGATTGTCATGGAGTTTTATTGTGCTATAATAATGACAAAAAGAATGCTTTCAGAAAAACTAGGAAAGATTTACATGAGCTGGTACTAAGCTAAGTGAACAGAAACAGAACAAAAATATATATACTGTAAGAGAAACATTGAATGCCGAGCAACTGTGAATGACTGCTATTCTTAGTGACACAATGATTTAAGACAATCTCAAAGGTATAATGATAAAGCATACTGTCACCAAAGAAAGAACCGATATTGATTGAATACAGAATGAAGCTTACTATCTTTCATTTTCTTTATTTTTTTTTCCTTCATTGAGTCTTATTTTACAAAATGACTAATATGGAAATATTTTACATAATTGCCCATGTATAACCATACCTGATTGCTTGCCATCTCAGAGAGGATTGATGGGAGGGAGGGGTAGAATTTGAAACTCAAAACTTTCAATAAAAATGTTAAGAAATTTGAAAAAAAATGACTGGTAGAAATTGTTACCACCATCCCTTTCCCAGGATATTTTTTTAAATTTTCAGCCTTTGATTTAGTAAACTTTTTTTTTTATTTTCCCATGTGTAAACTAGGCCTACTTCTACTCACCTTAGAGAGTTAATTTGGTCATGATTCAAATCTGCAAATCAGAGAAACCGAAACAAAAGAGTTCCAGGTGTGATTACTTTATTAGCAATGGCTATCAATTGACCAGTAAAATGGGCCCATGGAAACTTCATTTGCTACAATGACCTCATTATGAACTCACAGAGCATTTTTATAGGTGTATTTGAGGAATATTAGAAAGGAGAACACAAAAAATAAATGAAGAACATTGATCACATTGATTCACATGAACATTTACATTTTCTGATTGGCTGGGCTATTCCAAGAATTTCCATTATTAGCATGGAAAGGTACCTTGTGTGAGCATCTTTAAAAAGTACAGGCAACCTTTAGAGGAATAGGGAATCTTACCAGATTAGCAGGTTTTAAGATGGGGGCATGCCTAGCCCCATGTCACTATAATTAAGAGTGGCATGATTATGATTTATCATCTCTAACAAGGTTTTTAATAGGAATGAGGAACCTAGCTCATCAGCTGATGGATGAATAGTCACACTGTGAAAGTCAATGGAAATAGTGAACATGAAAGTGATTGACTTAGAAATGCAACAATTGGCAAGTATATATTGGGCTTCTCCTCCATTCTGGGCACTCGGCTGGATGCTGTGGATCCGAAGACAAAAAGAAAAGAGTCTCTGCCCACCAGGAGTTTACAATTTATAGGGATCTCTAAGGATCATCCTCATCAACCTGTGGGTGCCTCCTGTAACTCACACAAACTCTCTGAACCCTCCCTTAAAATCACACCAGTGTATGAATTCTGAGGGCAGGAAACCAATAAGTAATCATCCAAACAAAAATCCCTATCAAGCCACACTGTTTGAGGCAGGGGAGGAATAGCATTGCTTTTCTGTTTATGGCATCACAAAGCTTTAGATTTGGAGTTGTAGGAGACCTTAGAGATCCTGCTCCTCCTCATTTTAGATGAAGAAACTGAGTCAGAGGTTTAAATTGCCCAAGGTTATACAGCTCGTAAGTGGCAGGTTTGGGATTTAGCCCAGGTCCTTGGAATCCAAGTCCAGTAATGATACTTCGTGCTTTCCTTTTGGTGGTGTTAATGCCTCTCCTTTTTCTGAGTGGCAAGGTTTAATTGGATGACAGCTACCCTCTGTCTCTTTCTCCTCTTTTGCCACCCCAGATTTTTCTCCCTTTCCCCACCCAAACTCCAAATGTCAGGTTAGGTGACCCATTGAATGATGAGGATGGTTCCAGGCCCTTCCCCTCCCCCCTGGCAGACCACCCTACAGGCGTAACTTAGCCTACATCACTCGAGGAAGGTCACAGATTTGGTAAGAGGCAGGAGAGACGGTCATGCCATATCGGAAGTCCAGGCTCAGCTGGGTGTTTGGGGGAGCCTGGAATGTGAATTTCTGGAGCAGGCAAGTGAAGAAAAGGAAGAGTTCAGTCCGAGCCAGCTGTTCTCCCAGGCAGACCCTCTTTCCTGAAAGGAAAGAGATCAAAAGCTGAGACTCAGTAACGTTCAGCACAGGCAGTAGGTCCGGGTAGGGAGTCTCAAGAGCTTCGTTCTCAGTTCTACCACTGGGATGCAACTTAAAGCTTTTCAGTTACTTGTCCACAGCCACAATGCTCATAAGTGTTAGAGTTGAAATTTGAACCCAAATTTTCCTTGCTCCATACCATGCACCATATCTACCATGCCGTGCTGCAGCCAACCTCAGAGACAGTAGAGATACGATACTGCATCTGTAAACAGAGGACCCGGGTTCAAATACCACCTTGGATGCCTCTCACCAGTGTGACTTTGGAGAAGTCATCTAACTGCTCTTAGCCTCATGGGGAAAAGGTGTAAAAGTGTCTGCCAACCTTAGAGAACTATATAAAGGCTAGTTACTATTATTGCTGCTGCTGGTCCTCCTCCTCATAATATTGTTCCTATCTATCAAACGCAAATAATATTGTATGTGTGTCACTGAGGCGTTGGGAAGGCTGAAAGGGATAATGAATGCTAGGCCTTTGTGAGCCTTACAGTATTGACCTGCTCTCATCAGCATCATGGAAAAAACCCTCTGATTCTGGATTCAGAGAAGCCAGCTTGGATCTTACCTCTGACACTCGGTTGTGTGATATTGGGCCAGTCACAGTCTATCAGGGCTCAAAGCTGCTCTGTAAGACTTGGAGAAACAGAGAAAGTGCCCATTTGTCTCTGGGAGGTCCTACCAAGGAGGAAAGATTGTGATGGGCAGCAGGTCAATTATCTCAGGACAAACGTGACTTGAAGTTACAGACTCTGCTGAAGGAAAAAGCTTAGAAAGAAGTAGACAGAACTGAAGAGACCTTATTAGCTGTGTAACCAGCCTTGATTATGTCTGGATGCTAAGTGACCACCTGGTCACCTTTTCCAAAGGCTTGAAGGAGTTGGAGTCACTCCTTCCTCCAGGGGGCCGTTCCCAGGAAGCTCATATTATCAGTGATGGGAGAAGAGGCCAGTCCAGCCACCAGGAGACTATTGCTGTGTGCCAACCTCCTCAGCGCCATGACAAGCTCTGGCCAAACCAGATGTTTGGTGTCAGTGAAACAAGTGATGGGTAAACTGAATGATCCTGTGACTTTTCAATATCCCCAAGGTGCCTGCCTTAATCTGCTACTCTTTCTTTAAGAAATTGCAAGCAAGCAGTTTCCCTCCTTCCACCTTCCTTTTGGTATATGGAAGAATAGTGATGATGTAGACACCTACCCAAATGGACAGAGGGCAAGCCTTGGATCCAGGTAGATCAGAGGATCAGATATTGGCAGCTCAAAGGAATCTCAGAAAGCCATCTAGACCAGCTTTTTCATTTTACAGATTTGGAAACTGAGTCTCAGG
>JAQQSZ010019128.1:0-10432 GCA_028646595.1 Phalanger gymnotis
AAGCTATACAATTGCCTCATGGGAAACATTTCCTTAACAGGTATGAAAAAAATGGAAAGTCAGCTGGGCTTGGAATCAGATCTTTGGTTTTGAATTTGGTCTTAGTAACCATGTAAACATGAACAAGCCAAAAAGCCACTTTACTTTTGGGGTCTTCAGCTTTCTTATCTATGAAATGGGGAGAATAATATATATAAATATATATATGTACATATATATGTATATATACATATGTATATACATATACATATGTACATACGTATGTGTGTATATACATGTGTATGTATATATGCATATATATAACATATGTACTTATAGATACATAGATACATACATATACATGTTTGTATGTGTATACACACATGTGTACGTATGTATATATAGATATATAGCTATAGATCTATGTATGTATGTATGTACGTACGTATGTATGTATGTATGTATGTATGTATCTATCTATCTATCTCTCTATCTATCTATTCCTCTACAAGCCTTAGAGTATGAATATAAATGATAATGATGTGGATGTTGCTGCTACTGCTGCTGCTGATATCAGCAGCTAAGTAAGGGACCTGGAATCAGAAAGATCTCAGTTCAAATCCTGTCTCAAATACTTAATAGCTATGTTACCATTGACAGGTCACTTAATCTCTGTGTACGTTAGTGTCTTTATCTGTAAAATGAAGATACTATCTCCTGTCTCCCAACATTGTTGTGAGCATACATTGAGATGAAATTTACGAAGCACTTTGCAATATTTTAAGCACTAAAGTTTTGCTATTGTTGTTTTTAATCATTATTATTATCTGCAAATGAGAAAATCTTCAAAAACTAATGATCTAAAAGACAGAAACAGCACAGCAGCAATATATCAGAGTTTAAAAAAAAACATAGATTCAAGTCTCAGTTCCAACACATCTTGATTGTGTGAATATGGACACATATCACTTAACTTCTCAGTGCCCCTAGGCAATTGTGCAAGACTATAAATTTTTGTAAAATGCTAATTTATTGGTGAAAGGGAATTTCCTTACCAGGAATTCTGTGTACCAATGAAATCACAAGTCCTGGCTAATACACACAAACTTGTATGACTTACTGTAACAACAATGCTACTTGCAGCTGTCGTAGAGGTATAAAGCCAATAACACCAACACACAGGAGGACTGCTAACACAGGTTTTTCTGATCTGCTTTTCTAAGGGAAGCAACTTTAAGGGGTTTACAACCTGACTTTAATTAAACATAGATATATCATTCACTTAGTTCTGGGGAAAAAGTCAGCACCCTGACCTTCTGAGAAACACAAACAGAAATTACTAGCAGAAATTACATAAACAGAGCAAATTATACAAATCACCAGATGGGCTTCTAACTGTCTGTCCATATCAATACATACATAGTTACCAGAGAGAGAAGCACCAGCATCTGGGTTTTCAAATTGTGAGGGGCTCCTTATAAGCTACCCAGAGTCTCATCTGGCCAATCATACAAACACTCTTACAATCAGTGAGCCCCAAAGCAAGATGCTAACTTCAGAGTATATACATATATATATATATATATATATACTGTTTCTAACCAGGACTCTCGATTCAATCAAAGACTGGATTTAACCAAAGGCAAAATATAATCAATAGCATCTGATTGCCTTAGTTCTGAGAAGCACTCTGAAAGAAAAAACCAACAGAAAATCTTACTTTGCTTGCCCTTATATCTACTATTTCTGATGTGAAAATCTGCATGACCTTGGAAGGAAGGATGACTGGATTGGAAAGAAGGTCCAGTTAAAGCCAATGGGACAAGTAAAGCTAGGATTCTCAAAGCAGGAGTTCAAGGTAAATTAAGGTGGGGAGGGACCCGTTATGTTCAGTCTCTGCCTCTGGTCCCTTAGGGGCCTCAAAATATTACTGGGAAGGGAACCGTAACTAGGATGAGTACTTATGACTAATGAGTTGACCCAAGAGTGATTGGCTGGGGCAATCATAAGCAGTGATTTGGGACAGAGACTCACCAGAAGAACTCTTTGTGTGGGCTAACAGCTTAATCGACCATCATGGAGCAAACCCATGAAGGCTGTTATTAGTATAAGACAGCACTATTGAATTATCAGCTTCTATTATAGAAAATATTTATTAATATTAATAATTTATTAATTAAAGTTAAAAGAAAAATGTAAAAACAAGTTGCTGAACTATGGACTTTGATCTAATATAATCTCACAATTAGTATTTTATTAAGAAATGGGTAATTCATCTTACTAGAATTTGCATTAAATGATACTTCATTAATAATCAGTTACAATTCATAAGATTCTACCCCTTATTCAGAACTTAGTCAATAATGGGAGGAAAGAAAATCACAAATCCATGAAAATTTTCATTTCTTAATGTTTTGAAATTTTTTGATGAGGCAAGACTCTGGGCTTGGGTTTCTGTCTTCTACCTGGCTGATCTATATGCCAACTTTAACCATTCACTATGTGATCAAGACACTTCACTGAAAGAATTGACCTTATATTCAAAAGTCACTAGAGAAAGCAGGAATCTCTCCACAGCATACCAAAGGGAAATGATTACCAGTAAATTGTCAGTCATGTCAAAAGGCATTTTAGCTTAAGTCATATCAAAAGGCAAACTATCTTTGATGATTAAAGGAAAAAAAAACAAAAACAATATTGCCTCTCTCTCTTACTCTGATATCTATAATTCTATCTTTTAAGACGGATAGATAATTTTTAAAAAGATTTTCCATGGCAACTGAGCTGAGCGGCAAGAGGAAAATTCAAAGCTCCTTACCTTCCATTAGGGATGGAGAACCTCCAGTGCTTGGATATGGTGCAACCCTATAATTTGTTTCTCAAGTTTTTGATCCAAATGGGTGGCTATGACTATCTCAAAAACCATGAAAATATAAAGGATGCTGAAGAGCTGTGACCACTCATCAATTAACTAATTAGCTCCCCCTGCCCAGAAATGTCTGTGATTGTCCTATAAACCAAACTCTAAATAAATACCAAAATTTTATTAGAAATTTGTTTGACCTGATGTTTCATATACAAAATAACTAAACTAATCTTCGATGTTTCTTTGTCATTTATTTTCTCACAATGTATTTTTATCTTTCTTCCCCCAACTCATCATTTATGCCTCAAAAGTTAAAAAGCCCTGGACTAGATAAGAACCTCTGTAGCGTTTTTTTTTTTTTTTCAGCTATTTAGGGAGTAGTAGAAAATACATAAGACTGAATATTCTAGACCTGGGTCTTAATTTAACTTGCTGTTCCACTTTGATTAAATTAAATTAAATTTCTCTATAGTTCTTCATCCTCTCAATGGAATGAATCTTCTTTGATGACAATGACCATTTCATTTTGTTTTTCTTCTATTATTCTGTCCTCATTGCTTAATATAATGCTTATCATAGAGTAGTTACTACATTCTAGGCAATTTATTGGATTGAAGCTGTTAGACAATATGGGGAATTAAAAAAACAATACTGGATTGGTAAACATTCCAGCGGCATAAAAGATTCAGAGTCAGAAATACTTGAGCTCAAATCTAGTCCCAAGTACTTAAGAACTGTGTGTCCTAGGCAGTTTATTCGTCCTTAGTCTGCCTTAGTTTCCTCAAGCATAAAATGAGGGAAACAATAGTGCTGATGTCCATGTTTCCTGAAAATAACCAAAGGAGATAATGTTTCTAAAGCATTTAACCATGACTGGCACATAGTAGGCTTGGTTCCTTCTCCTTTGTAGTGAGAGTATGTGGTTTTTGAACTCCCAATATTTCTACTTACTACTTATGTGATAATGGCCAGATATAATAGTAAGGCAAGATTCATGAACTCAAGGATGACCAGGAATATGTCTGAATGGCTCAGAATTGCAAAGCAGAAGAAATTCTCTAAGTAGAGGAAGTACAACATTTATTTAGGCACCAGAGAATCCAATCCCAGGACCATATAGTAGCAATCATATTCCAAATAGTAGCAATTATATTCTAAAACTAGTAAGGGGTTTTGTAGCAACAAGGGAATTATAACAAAGTATTATAGCAAGGAGCCAAGCCATCCTGCAACCCTCCCCCCTGCTTAGGCCTTCCTGTAAACAATAACTCATGAGTCCTAACTCTCTGCTGAGTACTCTCTTCTTTTATTCTTTAATTTTTTATTTTTTTTTCAGCACTCTCTTCTACAGCTCTGTAGAATCCTAGTTCCTGCTCCTTCTCTGACTGAATTCCAATTACTGTAGCTCTCTGCAGATTCTGCTCTTTGATCTCCATAACTCTCTCGTTCCGCATTCTCTGCTCTGCAGCCTCTCTCAATGCTGACTCTCCCTCAGTGTCTGCTGCTTCAATGTCTTCTTGATGTATGCTCCTTAATTCTGCAGTTCTCAGTTGCAGTTCTCTCAATTCTGCTTCTTTCAGTTCTGGGGTCTTTTTCTATATAGTCCCAGCAGGCATCTGATTGACTAGAACTCAGTGCACATACCATTGGCTCTGGTCTTAGCAACTCCCCTTAGGGCCCTGAGGGCTTCATACCCACCTCAGTTTATCTAGCAGAGAGTGTGGGCCTGGGGCCTCATACCTAGTTAGTGAAAGGGTGTGGGCCTGCTTCTAATAAGGCCTCACTTTGTTGGCACCTCCTGAAGCCTATTTGGTGGGTAGGAAAGATCTTTCACTTACTGATTGGTCTTACACCAGGTCACTTTACAGCTTTAGATATGGGTATTTTTTTGGTTTTGTTTTTATTTTTTTTCATCAATAAAATGAGAGACAGGTTCATGACTATGGTCATTTCTAGATCTTGACCCTGTAGACCTATGCCTAAGTTTACATGGAGTTATATTTTGTGACTATGTGAATATAATATAATTTTCTATGGAGAAGGCAAATTGAAGAATTTATGCAAATACTGCAGGGAGCACAGGAACTCTCAGCCAAAGGAGCTCACAATTTGTTTATACTCAGTCTTAAGGAGCTATCTCAGGCATGTAGAGACAAGGTGACTGGGCTAAGGTATGTTTCAGGGGAAGAATTTAAAAACAGGTCTTCCTATCTTCAATACTGACCCTCTAACTCTGTCCTGGATATTTTACTACTAGATAATAATTAGGAGTTAACTTCACATCTGAATTTCAGTCAATCAGTAAACATTCATTAAAATTACTGCTTGTCTGGCAACAGAAACCCAAGTTGCACATTCTCCTTTGAAAAATGAACCAGAGTATTGAAGGATGGGGGGCTTTGATATGTGTATGTATGTGTGCATGTGTGTGTGTGTGTGTGCGTGTGTGTGTGTTTGGTGGGGATAATCAAATAGAATCCCATTTTCACAGATGTATTTTATTAAGAATTTTAAGGAAACAACACGATGCTACATCTGCTGGAAATGCTTTAGGCAGACTGTGGTTGGAAAATAAACAGGTGGAGGAGGTTTGGGCATATCTGTGTTACTGCCAGCCAGCAGGCATCAGGAAACAAATGCATCAGAAGAAAATAAGTACCATATGTCCCTTTGTCAGAATTCCATGCTATAAGGAAAGGAACAGGGGTCCAGAGGGACAAGGTCCCTCCCCAATCCTCCATAAGTGACACTTCCTTTAACAAATGTGGATAACAGCCCTTGAAGAATATGAAAATGTGGTATTGTCGAGTGGTTATGCTTAGATGACACTGTAAAGGAAAGTTTATTCCAGAGAAGAGCTTAAGGAAATGTAATTCCCAAGTTCCTTTTTTTTTTTTGAAGACTGAATTCAAGAAAAAACAACAACAACAACAAAAAAACTTCATTTCCTAGTGACTCATCGTATCTCTATAATGGAAGAATGCTGATGTTAGTGCTAGGTGAAAAAAAAAGACATGAGACGTGAATTTTACTACTCAGGAACTTCTGCCAGCAGCATAGAAGAAAACTTGGAGACTTTATGTGGATTATTCAGGAAAAAATAAAGATCATTTTTATTGAATACTAATAAATGCTTATATTGAATACTAATAAATGTTCTTAATAGCAACTTCTTCCTCCTTACACAATGGCACTTGTAGAAACAACCAGACACACACATATGCATGGACATGCATATACATATATTTGAATGTTTGTGCACATGTATATGTATGTGTACATATATGCGTGTATCATTTATATATGCTGTGTATGTGCATATATGTTATATGCATAGTAGGCTCCTCATAAATATTGAATGATATATCTATGTGTACATATTTCCCCCTCTTCTTGCTTATTTCATTTCAGCTTTCTCTTTAA
This sequence comes from Phalanger gymnotis, assembly GCA_028646595.1. NCBI lineage: Eukaryota > Metazoa > Chordata > Mammalia > Diprotodontia > Phalangeridae > Phalanger > Phalanger gymnotis. Next base: position 6,269 of record JAQQSZ010019128.1, read on the forward strand.
CCCCAAGAGTTTTATGTCCAGGTAATATTTTTCAAACCAACACATTAAGAGACTGCTGGTAAGAAGTACAGTAGTCTGAGAATGAGGAGACCTTGGGTCTAGCAGCTATACCTGCCACTAAAAATGTTATACATCTCTTGGATGGGTAAGATTAGCCTCTCTGATCATCAGGTTATATTGTAGAACAGAGGTGTGTTCTGTGAGCTTCAGATAGCTAGCAACACTCCTGAGTGTGATCAGAAACAAATTAAAATGTAATTGGAAACACTTAACAAAACAAATACAAATAGAACATAGATAATGTTATTATGTGGTTTTCCAAGTCAATATTAGACCACATTGTTTTTTATGTACAGTTCTTTCTGTTTGTTTATGCCATTGTTACAGAAGAAATTTTCCATCAGGTATTAGTTGGACTAGGCAATCTTTGAGACACTTTCCAACTCCAGATTCTCGTGTTTCTTTGTGTTGTTGTTTTTTTTTTTTTAAGGGAAGAGTGATTCTGTGATTGGGCAAAATGATTTAATAACAGCTAGTATTTATGTCATATTTTATGTTTGCAAAGTGGTTTACATAATTATCTCATTTGAGTTTTAAAATAAAACTGTGACATGAGTACTAAAAATATTGCAACAGAAAGAACCTGTTTCTAGATTCCTTTTTTGGTGACAAAGAAGATCAAAACATACAGCCAGAAGAGTCAAAGAGCCTACATCAACAGCCTCCAAGAAAAAATGTCTCAGGCCATGGAAGAGCTCAAAAAGGATTTGGAAAAGCAAGTAATAGAAGTAGAGGAAAAATTGGGAGGACAAGTTAGAGGGATTCAAGAAAAGCACGAAAAACAAGTCAATGACTTGCTAAAGGAGACTCCAAAAAATACTGAAGAAAATGACATCTTGAAGAACAGACTAACCCAAATATCAAAAGAGCTCCAAAAAGCCAATGAGGAGAAGAATGCCTTCAAAGGCAAAATTACCTAAATGGAAAATGAGGTCCAAAAGACCACTGAAGAAAATACTACCTTAAAAACTATATTGCAGCAAGTAGAGGCTCACTAGCTTTTTACTTTAGGAGAAATGAAGATATTATAAAACAGAACCAAAGGAATGAAAAAATGGAAGACAATGTGAAATACCTCATTGGAAAAACCAATGACCTGGAAAAAAGATCCAGGAGAGATAATTTAAAAATTATTGGACTATCTGAAAGCCATGATCAAAAAGAGGCTAGAAATCACCTTTCAAGAAATTATCAAGGAAATCTGCCCTGATATTCTAGAACTAGAGGGTAAAATAGAAATTGAAAGAATCCACTGATTGCCTCCTGAAAAAGATTACAAAAAGAAAACTCCTAGGAATATTGTCACCAAATTCCAGAGCTCCAAAATCAAAGGGAAAATACTGCAAGCAGCCAGAAAGAAACAATTTGAATATTGTGGAAACACGATCAGGATAACACAAGATCTAGCAGCTTCTACCTTAAGGGAAATAAGAGCTTGGAATATGATATTTTGGAGGTCAAAGGACCTAAGATTAAAACCAACAATCACCTACCCAGCAAAACTGAGTATATTGCTCCAAGGCAAAGGACTTTCAACAAAATAGAGGACTTTCAAGCTTTCCCGATGAAAAGACCAGAGCTGAATAGAAAATTTGACTTCAGATACAAGAATCTAGAGAAGCATGAAAAGGTAAATAAGAAAGAGAAATAATAAGGGACTTATTAAAGTTGAACTGTTAGGTTTACATTCCTACATGGAAAGATGTTGTGTGTAATTCATGAGACCTTTCTCAGTATTAGGGGAGTTGAAGAGAATATAGACAGAGGGCACAGGATGAGTTAAATATGAAGGGATGATATCGTAAAAAGCGAAATAAATATAAGGGATGAGAGAGAAATATATTGAGAGAGGGAGAAAGGGAGAAATAGAAGGCATAAATTATTTCACATAAAAGTGGTAAGAAAAAGCAGTTCTGTTGGAAGGGAATAAGGGACAGGTGAGGGGAAATGAATGAATCTTATTCTCTTGGATTCAACTTGAGGAGGGAATAACATACACACTCAATTCAGTATCTTCACAGGAAAGTAAAGGGAAGGGGATAAAAAAGGAAGGGGGATGATAGAAGAGAGGGCAGATAGGGGAAGGAGGTAATCAAAAACAAACACTTTTGAAAAGGGACAGGGTCAAGGGAGACAATTGAATAAAGGGGGACAGAATAGGATGGAAGGAAGTATAGTTAGCCTTTCATAACATGAGTTTTGTGGAAATGTATTACATAATGATACATATGTGATCTATGTTGAAGTACTTGCCTTCCTAGGGAGGGTGGGTGGTAATAGAAGAGGGTAGACAATTTGTAACTCAAAGTTTTAGAAGCAGATGCTTAAAAAAATAATCTTTTTTGCATGCAGCTGGGAATCAAGTTATATAGGGAATGGGGCATAGAAATCTGTCCTGCCCTACAAGAAAGTAAGGTGAAAAGGGACAGGAGGGAGTGGGGTGAAAGAAGGTAGGGCTGACTGGGAAATAAGGCAGTCAGAATACATACCATCTTGGAATGGGGAGGAGGGTATAAATGGGGAGAAAATTTGTAACTCAAAATCTTGTGGAAATCAATGTTGAAAACTAAAATATTAAATAAAAATGATAAAATTTAAAAAAGAGATATTCATAACCATAGAATGTTTACCTTTACATAATGTAAATTGTGTGTGTAAGATTCTTATTAGTAATTGATGATCTCATAAGAGAGATTGGGGTAAACCTAACTATGATATGAATTTAAAAAGTAAAACCATTTAGGAACATCCAAAAAGAGTAAAAATGACATAGAAGGGGAAGAAAGGATACAGAGGAATTGGATGGGGGAGGAGGGCTGGTAGTTCTGGTAACTTACTTTCATTGGGAATGGGTTTAAGAGAGAACAATACATATACATTTAGAGAAGTATAAAAGTCTTCTAAATTTAGAAGAAATAAAATGGTAGGAGCATAGAAAAGGGAGAGGGGACAAGGGAGGGATTTTTAGAGGGAAGAATGATGGAATAAGTAAAAGGGGTGAATAGAAGGGAGTGTAGATTCATGGGAATGGGAGGAGAGGGGAGGGATCCTTGGAGGGGAGTAGGTACATAATAAGAGGGCAAAGTAGTGGGGAGAAGTAAAGTACAGGATGCAGGAAGAATCAGGAAGAAGAGATACACACAAACATAAAAACAAGGATCAGTAGTGGAATATGTTTCGGAAAGTATATGTCTATGTCTGTATGTATATATCTATATGTGTATGTATATATCTATAGCTACAGAGAAATATACCTAAAGTATATTGTAGCTTTCTGGAGAGGGGGATTGTGGAGGGAGGTGGAAAAAGAATGAAGTAAAAAAAAAAGTGCTAAGCAGAGAACAAAAGAAAACTCACAAGAAAGCAAAGAAAAGATGAACAATTCTCAACTGTATGGTAATTAGGGTGGGACATTTTTTACTGTTTTCTCTTAGAGAATGCTAAAGTAATTAATTGCCTTTGATTAAATCTTACTAGGTGCTAAGGCCCACACACTTTTGTTGATTAAGCGAGAAGCCTTCAGGCCCTGAAGAGGGTATATGAAATCAGAAGTTAGCATTTTGTTTGGGGCACACTCATGGAAGGCATATTGAGAATCTGGACAAGCCGTTGCAACTCCCCCTCCACACCCCGCTCTCCCCACCCTCCCCAGCTTTGCTAACCCAGACCCTTTGGTGTTTCTCTTTTTGGTAACTATGTGATGTGCTGATTAGACAAAACCTGTCTGTTGAATATTGTTGTTTGATCTGTTGATATTTTCTGTTCGTAATTTCTAATCGTATTTGCTCTGAAGTTCAGGGTGCTGGCTTTTCCTCCTGAACTAAGTGAATGATATTTGTATGTGTGATTAAAGTGAGATTGTTAACCTTTACAGTTGCTTTCCTTAGAAAAGCAGATCAAAAGAACCTGCGCTGGCAGTTCTTGTTGCTAGTGTTGTTGTGTCTTACACCTCAACAGCAGCTCCTAGCCACATTGCCATTACATCAATACAATGTGTATTATTTATCATATGGACATTCTTGAAATGAAAATTTGTTGTGATATATTTTGAATCCTCTCTTACATTCTGCTATGCACACAACATGTTTTTTTTTCTTTCTTACT
>JAQQSZ010019129.1:0-10432 GCA_028646595.1 Phalanger gymnotis
TGTTATCTAGCCATCACTGATAAATTGTGTACCTGTATAGTTGGTTGTTTTTACCAAAAGGCTGGAATTTTATTTTATTTAGAAGATTTAGCTCATAATCAAGCTTGTCAAGATGTATTTTGATACTGAATCCACCATACTTTATGGTGGTGATTCCTCCCAGAAAGAATAGAAGAAAAAATATTTAGCCATTACCTCAATATTTCATGAGTCTGCAATTTCATCTGCATTACTACATCCTGTATTGATACCAAATCTCATTCACTCCATATTTTAATAGAAAAGTCTTTGAGAGTTGCTGCGGACAAAAAAAAAAATCACTATATCATGGGCTTCCTGATAAGGAACTTTTCCAAACCTAGCCAACAAGTACATATTCCAAATCCCATATGCGAAGCTTTTCAAGATTGGCAGGACAGCAAAAGCTACTGGTCCATTCACATAGCTTTAAGGAAACACAAGTCACACATTTTGATGATATATCAGAATTGGACTTTATCCCTAATAGTAGTCATTTAAAATGTTTTTCTATCTGGCTTAGAGATAGAAGGTACCTGTCTTCCCACTTCTCTGTGGTAAAACCACATGATAGCAAACGGAATTGGGATCACGGGTGGACTGATGTTACTTGGCCTGAAGCTGGCATAGGGTAATATGATCTTTGTTGTATTAAAATTGAATTTTCTTAAGATAATGGGAATAATAGAGCATTTTTTACAGGGACGAAGAATCCGTGCCAACCCCCTCCCGCCCCAGTAACCTTGAAGAAATTTCATGCAACTCCACTTTTCTTCTATATAGGTACTTGGTAGAATTAGTGGGTGATTATGATGTCATATTCAAGCTAAAATTCCTCATGCATCAAAGAAAACTTTTGCATAGATAGGTATATTTGCATTTGTTACAAAAGTATCTTCATATACTTAATATGCTTTTAATCCTATTAAGTAAATATTCAACCTTGTTCCTAAGGAAAAAGAGAAATATTTATTGGGTACAATCGATCAAGGAGAATGATCATGTATATCTGAAAGTCCACAGGATTCACAAAACTAGTTAGATTGCAAAATTTGGAGAGATTCTTAACATAATGGATGCAATTTAAGGAGTTTTTATTCAAAATTCTATTCCTTCATCTGACCCTATAGCATATATTCAACAAAAACTTTGTTTCTCCCTGAAGTATGCACTATTAATAATTTGTAAAATATATTTCCATTGCCTAAGGTATTTTGAGTTGAAAAATCATTTTTTATTCATTTAACTGTTAATAAATATTTTAATAAACTAGTAAAAGTATAGTTGGTACATATGCCAATTTTGTGTGCCTGTCTGGGTTTGTGCTACCTTTTTTCTCCTAAACTCCTCATACAATGGGCAAAGCAGAAGCTGCAAAGACAAAACATTAGAGGAAAGAAGGGATACCAACCAGTAGCTCTGAACTCATTATCTACAGCTACTGTGTCTTCAAGTTTAGGACTGTGTCATCATTGTCAGATTGCTTATGTCTCTAATAAGACTACTAAAGTTTCTGATGAAGTTTTCTTAGGTATATTATCCAGACATTAACCTGCAGGAAATTGCAATATGTAAACAAAATTAATCTGTTGTTTTCAAAGATGTACACATTTAGTTTCACTTAGCTTCCTTTTTAGATATGCTTATTTAACTTGCTGATGATAAAGGCATTTTTGTTGTTGCTCAGTCATTTTCAGTTGTGTCTGAGTTTCATGATCCGATTTAGGGTTTTCCCAGCAAAGACACTGGAGTGGTTTGCCATTTACTTCTCCAGGTCATTTTACAGATGAGGAAACTGAGGCAAACAAGGTTAAGTGACTTGCCCAGGCTCATACAGCTAGTAATTTTCTGAGGCCATATTTGAACTCAGGAAGATGAGTCTTAATTTCACCACCTAGTTGTTCAAAAGCAGATAATTCTGGCTGTCATTGATATCTTCGTTTTTCAACAAAATTAAAACAATTCTCATTTTCATTATCACTGATGGTTTAATCTAAGTTCTCCCTTCACCTTTGTGGACAGAATGTCAGGATGTATTTGAAAACACAAATGTCCTCCCCTACCTTTTCTCCCTTCACTCCCCTAAGAAGGCCCTATGCATCCAGGGACTCAGTTACTCCAAAAGTAACTGCTTAGGTGAAGAGTGGAGCCAATGTCACAATAGTAGCAAGTTTCCCATGCAGCTACTTCTACCCTGATATCCCTAAGAAGATGGTAAAAAATGGGCCTGGTCAGGAACTGTGACATCATTCCCAAAACAGTTCAGAGGTTGTCGTCTGGCTGATGGAGACTCCCCCTCCTCCAACTAAGTGCTACTATCCATATTTAATTAGAATTCTAATTTGCATTTATAGTTGTGGTGATATTTCTATAAGTCTAGAGAGGCAACAAGCTAAATTTTCTCATTACTTCCCTCATTCTTGTGTAACCTACATCCTATTCAGATACCATAATTTCTTATTGGACCCCATCTTAGTTAATCGGGGAGAAGGGTACTATTATTTGCTTTTTTACCAGGTAAAGTAATATATTTATTTATAGTTGTTACATATTAAGTAAGGAAAGCTAATGTAATCTGTTTATATATATATATATATATATATATATATATATATATATATATATATAAAATTTGGCAGGCAATGCAGTTTAGTGGAAGGAGCATTGGACTGAGTTAGGACATGTGTGTTCTGGTACCAACCCAAACCATTAAATAGTTGGGTAAACTTGGCTAAGTCACTGACACAATTACAAAATCTCAGAATTACAAGGGACCTCAGAATTCCATTGAGTTTATGACTTAATAAGAACTCTGTCAATAACATCCCTGCAATAGAAGGACTCTAGTTCTGAGGCAGCTACATGCAAAGATCTCTAATTGCTAGGTGTTTTTTTTTTCCCTTACATCCTAAATATGCCTCTTTGCAATTGCCCTCCACTTAAACTGGGAAGCTATCACTTTTATCAAGTTTAACAGGAAGAGCTTGGGATGGATAAATGTAGTGTCACTTTCAGGTTAAAAATATTTTAAAATTAATTTCCATAATAAGCAAAAAGGTAGACTTATTAAAGTAGTGATTTTACTATGTCCTTTCAGGGCTTGAATGAGTTCCCCTCATCATCTTTTACCCCCTATTCTGGTTTTTACAACCTGTAGGGTTGTAAGGGGAAAAAAGAATATTTGGGAGTCAGCAACAGATATTCAAAAGTTTATTTTCACTTACTCTACTTTTTAGACATACAAATGATATGCAATACAGTTCCATTCATTTTTGCAGAGACATGCAATACAGTTCCATTCATTTTACCCCCAAATCTTGTCAGTCCTCATTTAAAAAATGAGAAATAATTTGCATATATATTATAATTATACATTATATGTAATATATAGACATCGCTTATATGATGTATGTATATATAAAATACAACATACAAGTATCACATATTGCATATTATAGTTGTATTATATTGTAATAGGTAATACATAATTAATGTTGCATACATTGTTATAATACACATATATGATGTGTTACATATTACATGTATAATATATTGCCTGATATATATATAGTGTGTTAATATTATATGCAACTGTATTACAGTATGAAATACATTATAGCTATGCTTTTGTCAGCAAGACTGAGAACAACAGAAAATATGACATAAATATTAAGGTTTATGGAAACTATGGAGCATCATCAGGTTTGATTACAGATTATTAATTAATATACCTCACCCCCACCCCAGCATCATTGCCATTCTGTCCAAATCATGGCTAAATATATCATTTGAAACTCTTCACAGGACATTGAATCCTAAGTCAACTTAGAAAAAAAAAAACATTTCTACTCCCATTCCATCTCATCTCAATTATTGACAGTCTTTCCCTATCTCCTTCAGTTATAGAGTGAGGCCAAAGGATTGAAAGCTAGAATCTATGTTTGAGTTAACATAGAACAGCGTCCTCATTTTTGCAGACAAGAAAACTGATAGAAAGGAAGGGAATTGCTTAATAACTCAGAGTTGATAGCAGAACAAGGATTTGTAGCTAAATCATTCCTAATCCTATATAGTCTTTTGAATATAGAAATCTACTATTCTGAATGTGTTATGGGTTTGGAAATCAGATAATAAAATTAGAAGTATAAAATCAACTGCTATGGAAGGAAATTAATGCTTTTTTTCTTGGAATTATTTGGGATGCTTAAGTATTCATTTCTGTATTTATAAATGTGTATTAAATGATTGTAGTCTAATCCTGGCCTGCAGAAAAACTGGGTCTTGCTATGTAAACAAGAAACTTCTGATCTTATTCCTAGTGCCCTAGGGAGTATAGATGGAATTCTGGTGGTATTTCAAGGGGAAGAGGGGAAAGGAGCATTCACCTAAGGCCAAGATCTGTCAGAAGCTGTGACTGGCAATCTTCTGTACTTCTGTACTTCTCCAGCCATTGAACAGAAAAAAAGCTGGCAGACAGAAGATTCTCACCCCAGGAAAACCCAGAAGTATCTAATTAACCATAAAGAGTCATGTTGTCATTTCCAGTGAAAGTGAAAGTGGCATGTGCCATAACATCAATGGCTAAGATAGATAGGTAGATAGATAGATAGATAGATAGATAGATAGATAGATAGATAGATAGATAGATAGATAGATAGATGGATAGATAGATGGATAAATAGATAGATGAATGAATGAACAAATAAATAGATAAATAAATGAATGAATGAATGAATAAATATCCTCTAGCACCAACAACTTCAAAAGCAAAGCAATATGATCTAGGATTTGGCAAAAAAAAAAAAACTAATATAAGAAGGAAATAGACAGCTTGAGTTAAACACAGAATTCAAGACAAATTATAGTAAGTGATTTCTTCTGGACATGTGAGTACTTTCTCTCCAGCTATAGTAGACCAATCCTGATAAATTAGTTTTCTTTAATTAGTATCAGTTAAATTGTTCATTGTTGTTGGTATTGTCCTTCTCAAAGCAAGTGTTTATTTCTCAGCAGTGGCATTCTGGGAAAGCCAAGGGACCTAATATGAACTCTAGAAAAGCAAAAATACATGAAAAGTTTTGTAATTTTTGAACATCCATATCTGATCTGTACACACTTGTCCAGGAGTAGATATCACCTAATATCTAAAGAGTGTCCCCAGGCCAGCCATCTCTAAATTTTCTACCATTACTCTGGACTTTTATGTCATTCCTTAGAAAGTTATTTATCCTGGAAAATCTCTTTTGCCCTTGAACCGAATTTGGAAAGTATCCTGGGCACTCTCTTTAGGGCACTGAGACAGGAGATCTAGTTATGTCTATAACAACTTCAACCCTGACTTTGGCTTCCTTTTATCTATTGTCTTCCCCATTAAAATGAAAGCTCCTACAGAAAAAAAACTTGGAAAGACTTGTATGAACTGAAGCAAAGTGACATAAGCAGAATCAGGAAAACTTTGTACACAGTATCAGAAACATTGTGCGATGATCAACTACAAATGACTCAGCTCTTCTCGGCAACACAATGATCCCAGACAAATACAAGGGACTCACAAAGGAAAATGTTATCCACATCAAGAACTAATGGACTCTGAATGCAGATTGAATCATACTTCTTTTTCACAAACTTTATTTTTTGTGTTTTTTTCTTTTGATCTGTATCTTCTTTCACAACTGTGTCTAATATGGAAATATGTTTTACATGCTAACACATGCATAACCTTTATCAAATTGCCTACCATTTTTGGAAGAGGGGAGGGAAAGAAGGAAGGGAGAAAAATTTGGACCTTAAAATTTTGCTAATTAAAAATTAATGCTAAAAATTGCCTTGACATGTAGTTGGGAAAAAAATTAAAGGAAGTAATCATTTCAACTCTAGACCACGTTTCTTGGCCCACAATTCGGAGTGGCGAGCACTTCATATAGTCCACTATATCTAGGTAGGTACAGCAAAACTTCAATTTACATCCTGGTACAAGGTGCCAGCCTTTAGGCCAATGTTCTGATACTATACACAACTCTGCCAACCTTTCAGCATTGTAACAAATACAGACATTGGTAAAAGCATCAATGTGAATACCCATAAATTTTAGCTCTGGCCATCATTCTCTTTTATATTTATGTGTTGTCTTCCTCTATTAGAATGTAAACTCTTTGGATTTCCTGGAGCCAAGATGTTGGAGAAAGCAGTGAATCACTGTGACATTCCCGTATTCACCTCCAAAAGCCCTTAAAATAGTTCCCCAAAACAAATCCTGGAACAATAGAATGAACAAAAAATGAGGTGAAACATTCTTTTTAGCTCAAGAGAACTGGAAGGTCACCAAGACAGGTCTATCTCACTCTGGCAAAGGGGGAACTCAATACAGGACAAGAAATATTCCAGCAAGAAAGCAGTAAGCCCCCCCTCAGCAAACCGGCATGAGAAACTGATTCCCAGTGAGTGGATCAGGTGAATGACTACACCAGGCCCCCACACGGTTCAGCATAGCCAGCAGAAATCCAGGTCCAAGCACCACTACCTGCTTCAGAATGTCTCCAGGGAAACAGGCAACCTCCAGCACCCAGACTTCCAGTGCATGCAGCTCTGGGGAGACAGGTAAACTCCAAACCTAAGGGATTTTTTAAAGCCAGCATCTCTGATAAAGGCCTCGTTTCCAAAATATATAGAGAACTGAGTCAAATTTATACTAATAGAAGTCATTCCCCAATTGATAAATGGTTAAAGGATATGAACAGGCAGTTTTTGGATGAAGAAATTAAAGCTCTCTCTATATAGTCATATAAAAAATTGCTCTAAATCACTATTGATTCGAGAAATGCAAATTAAAACACCTCTGAGATGCCACATCACACCTATCAGATCGGCTAACATGACAAAACAGGAAAATGATAAATGTTGGAGAAAATGTAGGAAAATTGTAACACTAATTAAATGTGACTATCACACTGTTAATGATCCAAGACCATCCTAATAAACTGAAGAGAGTTGTATAGGGAGTTGTCCACCAAAACTACTATAATGCAAACAAAAGACTAAAAACTCAAGGATAATTTTCAAATGACTTTTTAAAGGTGTGCAATGTTTCTTCCATGGCCAAGAATTATTATTATTTTATTTTAATGTGTAGAGTGAAGGCCATTCTCCCTCTTAGAAGAGAAGATAAAAGCCTGAGAAACATCTTTCAATTCCCTAGGAAAAATGAAGTTTTCCATTAAAAATGTAAGTACTTCAATGTGAAAACAAGGAACATAATCAAAATAAGCATTGGAAAGTAATAAGCTTTGGAAGTTGGAGGACAAAATAATGTGACATGAAAGAGAAAGAGAAGAGTAAGGAACATTGAACACTGGAAGAAAGATGAAGATATGAGGCTTTTCAGAAAAAGCTGTACTTTCCTTGAAGAAAATAGCTTCTTGTGCTTAAAGAATGTTGATGTAAGGGTCAGCTAGGTGGCACAGTGAGCAGAGCACTGGCCCTGGAGTCAGGAGGACCTGAGTTCAAATCCAACCTCAGATACTTGACACATTTACTAGTTGTGTGACCTTGGGCAAGTCACTTAACCCCAATTACCCTGCCAAAAAAACAGAAAAAAAAAGAATTTTGATGTGAGTGAACAGGGGGCATTGGATAAAATATTATCTACTAAAGATTAAGGGTAGTTGTTAGGTGACTCCATGGTTGGTGGTATTGGAACTATATATATTGACTTGATAACAGAAAATAAGGGATCTACTCTTTTCCTAGGCTTTGTATGAAAGATAGGACTGAAAACCAAGACTTGTAAATAGGAATGTCTGTCACTAACTCAGGATAATTTATCTGGGCAAAAAATGTTATATAGTCATAAGGGACCTAGAAGATATTGCTAAAATGTATGATCTTTGGGGCAGTTTGGTAGTTTGATCATGGCTCCCCATGGAGGGGGAATGCTCAGGAGAAAAAAAAGTGTATTTGTAGAGCTAATATCTAATTGATTAAATGATCGTCCAAGTGTCTATGAACTAAAATTGGACTTCTGGAAAAATCCTTAAAGGACAAGAATAATGAGCATGGACTGTGCGTGACAAAGTAGTGGTGGAATTATTATTTGTTTATATTATTAAGATACCCAAATGAAGAAATCAAGGAATCACAGCCAGGAAGCATGGTAGAGAATATTGGGGCAAACATCAATCAGTGTAGAAAGAGAAGTGGCATTTTGTTATACCATTGGACAGAGAGATTGAGCAGGAAGAAGAAATGGACAAGAGGTTTGTGATTTAAAATGTGTGTGTGTGCATGTGTGCGTGAATATATATATATACATATATACATATATGTGCACGTATAATGAATATCTAATAATATCTCTTCTTCCCTTAATGAAAATTTAATCTTTCAAAAGGTGGAAGAGCCAACAAGATAGGTTCTCATTCTCACCAACAAAGAGACAATGTTTGCTCTGTGGAAATTACTAAGACCCTTGAGGGAAGTGACCATTACCAAGAGAAACAATTTAGTCAAGGGTCTGACAGGCATCCTATATCAATACATTAAATGTCAAAGAACTAGGATGTAGGATGCATAGGATACCATGGTCTAAAATTCTATAGGAGTCAGCCTAGAGTGTATGAGAAGTTCTCAGTAAAGATATCCTGAAGACACGAAAAGAATTCAAATGAGGAGTAAAAATTAATAGCACTTAAAAGACAGGTATACATGTATAGGAAACATCCATCAAATCAGATTTTTAAAAGATTTTCAGGAGATCAAAGCAAAGGCAAATGAAATGACTTCTCCGATGCTGTACAAATGAAATCCAGTGTCCTAGAGTTCAAAATGATCTCAAGCTGGTGGGAAAACTAAGGAAAATGTGTGTATGTGTATGTATGTGTGTGGGTGCACATGCAGGTGTTCACATGCTTCTCTGTATGCATGATGTGTGGATGTGTGTTTAAAACTGGAGGATTACAAAAAGGAGAAGGCCAGTCCCTAAAAGCATTGTTCATTCTTCATTTAAAGAGGACCAGTGACATCACAGGAGATGTCTTGAGTTGCAAGTGAATTGGATTTAAAAGTGAGGCAAAGTTGCACAAAGTTATCAATATCACTCTCTGTCACAGAGTGATCGAAGTCCAGAGACAGGACAAATGTCAAGATGACAGGCAACATCCTAGGATCCAGTGGATGACCTTGGCATCTTAAATATCTGACCAAACTCTAAGCACAACTGCATCAACCGCCTTCGTAGGTATTGGAACAAATTTGTTCTCATCTTCACCTTCCCAGAAGTCCTCACACACTTGGGGTACACATGCCTCTAAACTCACCAATGGGTATGAAGCCTGTTGCTTACTCTCGACCTGGTTTAGGCCCTCTGCCAGGGTGGTTTTACCAAGGTGTGGCCACTGTGTATGCTATAGCGTCTTAGAACCACAACTGAGAGTTGCATGACAGGTAGACACAAAAGGTGGATGAGCAGCCTAGCAAAAGTCTGAGCAAACCTTCAGACCAGAGGTGCTAGTGCTCCATGAACCAACCATAAACCCTAGTTCCTAGGGATAAATGGAGCAACAATGAGTACAGAAAAAGATAGCTTAAATTCTTACTTTGGTTTTGTTTTCAATACCAAGGAGAATGATCTTTAGACTGGAGAGAACATCAAAAATAAGAGTGATAGAGGGCAGAGCCAAGATGGTGGCTGGAAAGCAGGGACTAGTGTGAGCTCCCTGCCAAGTCCCTCCAAAAACCTATAAAAAATGGCTTTGAACCAATTCTAGAACTGCAGAACCTACAGGGTAGCAGAGGGAAGCAGGACTCTGGCCCAGGACAGCCTGGATGGTCTCTGGGTAAGGTCTATCCCACACAGAGCTGGGAGGAGAGGGGAGCAGAGCTGAGCCCAGCATGGATGGCGCAAACCAACGAGACCAGGAGCCAGGCAGAGCATGTCCTAGTGCCCTGAATCAGTGAGCTGCAGCAGTTACTTCTCAACCCACAAACACCAAAGACAACAGGGTAGGTTACTGGGAAAAGCTGCTGTGGACAGGGAGTTCACGGGTTGGGCCACCACCCTGGGGGCAGCAGAGGTGGGGCAGCTACAGAACAACAGCTGCAGTTGCTTCTGGCCACAGGCCCACCTGGTGGGAGGAGTTAAGTAGCAGATCAGAGCAGGAGTGAAGAGCCTACTGAAGATCTAAGTCCAGTGCAGGTTGGGGGTTCTTGGGGAAGGAGGAGTGCTAGTGAGGCAGAGCTGGGGCGTCCTCCCAAGCATGGAACATAGAACTCTTTAGTGTACAAGCAGTCATACCCCGCTGAAAAACTCAAGGGTCAAGTAAGTTGTCTGGGAACATGGCCAGGCAGCGAAAACACACCCAGATTCAGTCTCAGACTCTGGAATCCTTCTTTGGTGACAAAGAAGACCAAAACATACAGC
>JAQQSZ010019130.1:0-10431 GCA_028646595.1 Phalanger gymnotis
ATAGAATGTCAATATCTGAGTTATAGATTCTATAAATTCATTATTCCTCAAGAACATTTTGCCATACTTAAGTGACCTTGCCCCATATGGGGCTTTTCAGAAAATGTGAAGATTCAGAAATTCAGAGAAGTTTTCTTATTAAAAAAGCAAATTAAACTTTGAACAGAATCTGCAATATTCTTTCAATCCCACAGAATTCTGCTATTATCACAAAGTAAAGGCCAGCTGGGCATAGTGGTGCATGCCCATGATTCCTGCTTGGGGGAGGCCAAGGCTGTTCTGAGTGCAATAAGACAATTAGGTGACTGTACTAATTAGGTTGAGTCCCCGGGTCCTCAGGCTGCCTAAGGAGGAGTAAATTGATCCAAACTGGAAAACAAAGCGGGTCCAAGTTTCCTTGCCCATCAACAGTGGATTCAGGCCCATAATGGCCCCTGCATGTCCAGCCCATGAAATATAGGGAGACCTAGAGAAGAAGAAGAAAGAAGAAAGAAGAAGAAGAAAAGAAGAAGAAGAAGGAAGAAGAAGAAGAAAGAAAGAAAGAAAGAAAGAAAGAAAGAAAGAAAGAAAGAAAGAAAGAAAGAAGGAAAGAAAGAAATATACTCCAACCGGGAAAGGAAAACAAGAAAGAAATCAACTAGCCAACTGAAATAAGGCTCATTTCTTTGCTCCAAAAGGCCTAGGGCTTACTAGAAGCCTTCCATCCAAGAAATGGAGTGGTTTCATACAGGGCTTCAGTGATGGAAAGGAGTCCAAAGAATCTCCTCCCAGCCTCCCTTTAAGCCTCCTCTATGAAGTACTTTGGGGAAAAAGGACAAGATTAGCACATAGTCCTTTACATTCTAACATGGGTACAGTTAATGCACAGAGAGTATTGGTGGACAAGAAGGCAGCATTTGGGGAGTCACAGGGATGGTGACAGGAGCCATAGGGAAGATACTGGAGACGGTCTTTCTAAGAATGATGTCAGAATGGTACCACGGAGTTGAGGGACCGTTTCATTTCTGTCTTTGTAGAGCGGGTGCCTAGCCCAATGGCCTGGCACATAGTGGGTACTTAATAAATGCCAGGTGCTTTTAACTGAATTAACTTTACCTTCTGAATGTCCCTCTGAGATCTCCAGCAAGTACTTAAGGATTTCAGAGCCGCCATTATCTTTAGGAGGATCTGAAACATGAGCAGATATCTCATTAGTTGCAATGAAAGATTTTGTTTTCGCTTGCACAATTGTTGCTATGTAATTTTCCCAAGTCACCAATGACAAACATTTGGTTAGTTTTTATGCAGGGAAGGGAATGTTGTAGATGGAACTCAAGATTCTCAAAGGGGAGCCTGGACACAGTTTACTAAGGGGGACATCTTTGGTTGGAACCTAGCCCCGGGGCATCTCGGGTGTTTAGGACAACAAGAATACTAAACAAGACATTCTGTCTCTGGGTTCCAGGTGTTCTCTCTGACTGTCCCCCAGGCCTGGAATGCTCTTCCTCCTGCAATGACCACTGACCTGCCTGACTTCCTCTAAAATCCCACCTTCCGCAAGAAGCCTTTCCCAACCCCTTAATTATTTCCTGTATACGGGGTATTTGTATGTATCTGTTTGCTGGTTATCTCCCTGGTTAGATGGAAAGGTCCTTGAGGGCAGGGACTGTCTTTTTCCTCTTTTGTATCCCTAGTGCTTATAGCACATAGAAGGTGATTAATTAATATTACTAATAATTAATTAACATTTATTGATTGAGTGACTGATTACTAATGCCTCCCAAGGTATAGTTCCTGAATAGGAGCACATGTTTTCTTTACAGTAAGATTTCCTTTACAGAGAGATTCCTATGTGAAATTCCCCTTCACATATAGCTCTGGACTTATAGTCAGGAAGGCCTGCCTCTGGCACTTTACCAGCTGCGTGACCTTGGGCAAGTCACTTAACCTTTATGAGACTCGGTTTCCTCAACTGTAACTTCACTGCTAGTCTGGGTTGACATTATTACTGATAAAGGCCAAAGATGTTAACATTAACATCTATTCATTTTCCGTCCCTGCAGATTGTTGATGGTTCTAGAATCTAGACATCTTCCAGGGGAGTATCCAGGTATTCAACGACCTCCACTTATCTACACGGTTCAGGTTGAAATTCATGTCCCTCTTTTTTTTTTCAGGCAATCGGGGTTAAGTGACTTGGCCAGGGTCACACGGCTAGTGTCTGAGGCTAGATTTGAACTCAGATTGAGTAAGCCCTCATAACAGTCTCAAGTTTTCAATGACATTTCAAATTCTGATGTGTCTTGAGTATGAGGTGGGATGCTTCTTTGGATGTCTATTCTCTGACTGAGTGTGATGGAGAGCTGGTCTCAGAGTCAGAAAGACCCAAGTTCAAGTGCTGCCCCTGACATATACTGGCTGTATAACCCTGGACAAGTCACTTATCCTATTAGCGCCTCTGAGGCTGTAAGTTACAGAGAAGGCGCCATCCTACGTGGGCAAAGGGAGCTCCCTAAATTTGGGAAATCACACGTGCGGCTAAAAGAAAATCACGAATGTCTCCCAGTTTTCTTGTAAAGATGTAGGTGGATAAATACATGCATAAATAAATATCTACATTCAAACTATGCCTAGAGTTTACAGACCAAATGGAGGTGTAATATCTTGTCCAGACAGTAGGTGTCACCATAGAGGCCAGAATGAACTCCAGCTAGAGAAACCTGTTAAAAGGAATAATCATTTTAAAATAGATTAAAAAAAAAAATCACCTACCCCATTTTACGCTAAAGCCGTAAGGTGTAATGAGCCCTTTAATAAAGGGTCGAGTCGGGGGTCCTGGTCTGTCAGGACTTGTTGTACAAACCAAAACTTCACTTGGACAGCTTCTTCCTTCCACGTTAGAAGCAATTAACTAGAATAACGCAAAGGGAAAAAAAAAAAAAGAATATTAGTGTCAAACCAAGGAATTCCCAGGGAGTAAAGCCAACTATGTCACTTCAGTGGCTGAGATAAGAGAATCAGGACAAATGAACTGGAAAGCCACATGCATAGAACACACTGCAAGGAATCTGTGGGGTAACGGAAAGGGGCATGAATTTGGATGTGACTCCCAGTAATTCCTTACTTACCTGTGCCCCTTTTACAAATCATGTAACCACTGAGGACCTCAGTTTTCTTATCTGTATGAGGGCGGGGGGTAGAGAGAGAGTAATGGACCTGGAGTCAGGAAGACTTGATTTCAAATTTAGACACCATGTGTTTAAGACTGCCACGCGTTTAAAAAGTGACGTATGAACCTTAATGGTTAGGAACATGTAGGATGTGCCAATGGGCTGATAAAATCCGCAGTGCTCTAAAATCCACAGTGGCTCCTTCTGGCTTCTCAGCTACGAGGGAAGGGTGGAGAAAACTTTCTGACTTTGCCTTCACATGTATTTATGTTTAAGAGAGGAAGTGTGGTTTAACAGAGAGAGGGTACCCTTGTGATCAGGAAGACCAAGGTTCTACTCCTACCCCAGATCCACACTGGCTGGGTGACCACCCTGTGTTTTAAGATTCTATGCTGCAGACCAGTTGCCAACATGCAGAAATGGAATGAATTTCCACACTGGGACTTCCCCCCTCCTCCACACTGATTAAATCACAGGTGGAGACCATCCTCCTACCAACCCAGCTCACTGTACCCCAAACCCTACATAGGGGTTACCATATAGGCATTTTGACAATTATTGTCTATATTGGGATTATTGCACCTTGCTAATACAGGGCTTAACAGAGAGACACCTTGGGCTGATATGTATGCTCTCCTCTGTCTCTAATCCAATGGCCACTCCCCTCTAAAATGGACAAACGTCCAGGAAATTCAATTCTCTTACATTTTGTCAGGATTGTCCAAAGCATAATGAGGCTATGCTTTTGAAACTGTCATTCTCTCAAGACTATTATATGGTCATAGGAAGAAGCTCAAAGAGTCTCATTTTTGAGAACCAAAGTCCTGAGGTTTGTTGTTTTTTTTTAAACTCATTAAAGTGCTTTGTTTCTTAATCTTGCTAAATAATCAAAGCCAATGGAGGAATTGAGGTCTATTCATACAGTGGTTTCACTTGTGAAAGGAGGGTCTGAAAGAGTCATTCCAAGCCAAAAGAGCAAACAAAACACCCCATCATTGAAAGAGATGGAAGGAAAATTTGGGAGAAATTTCTACTGAGCAAAAAGAAAGGGCTAGTGGTGCCATCTTGTGGAAAGAGAGTGATAGTACAAGTACGTGTTCAGTAGCATATAACAAAGTTTGGGGAAAACTTTTACATGAAAGTCCTGTCCCTTTGTGACATAACAATGAGGGGGCGGGGGTAGGGAAGAAGAGGGGTGAATCAGTACAAAATGAAGATTCCCTATATCGCTAGGAAGTATGTGCAAATTTTTCCAAAAAATAATAAAATGCATTTTAGATGGAGTAGCCATCCAAACCTCATTGGGAGGAAGGATGAAATGAACCAACCAACAAGTATTTAGCAAGCATCTACTGTGCGGCAGGAGCTAGGAATCCGGACGACAATGGAACAGTCCCTGCTGTCAAGGAAGGGACATTCTTTCATTCAATCTTCAAATGCCGAATACTGATCAGCATTATATTGAAAATCAAATATCAAATATGATTTTATTCAATAAAACCCTGTCTATGAGAGGAACACTATGAATGGACACTGCATGGAGGAGGAGGAGGAGGAAGAGGAGGAGGAGGAGGAGGAAAAGGAGGGAAAATTCACTAATTTTTTTTGGGTCTAGGTCCATCAAGGAGACAAAGTCTCAGGGTGTTTGTTTAGAGAACTAAAAATCTCCCTACTGATAATGATCCGTCTCTTTTCAACAGGAAGCTGGAGGTAGTTGCTTGGGGCAATGAGTGTCGGAGGCACAACCTGACCTCAGGTCTTCCTGACTCCAAGGCTGGCCCTCGAAACACAGTGCTCACGTCTCCCAACAAACCCTGCTGGATAATACCGACATCCAGGTCATTGATGCACATGGGCCTTACTGAAATTAAGTCTCCCACCAAATACTACCTTGTATTTAACTTTAGTGGCCCTCAGACTAGATGTTGCAGTGAAGGCGATGATCTGTGTATTAATCAAATCAAGGTCAAATCCTTATCCCCACCTTTAAAGCTCCTTTGCCTTCAATTATCAGGGTATAAGGCAGCTGGCCTTTAAGTGCCACTGGCTGCAGAACTAAAAGACATAAGTTTTTTAAAAAGGAGAGGAAGAAAAAGAAGTGAGAAAATAGGAAAAGAGGGGGAAGGCGGAGAGACGAAAAGCAGTAAGGAAGAAGAGAAGGGAGAGAATAGGAAAGAGGCCCACGCGGGGTAAAGGGATCAGAGCCAGAGTCCGGGGACACCCTCAGGTCTGGGAGGATGGAGGGCATTTGCTTCTGACTTTGATTCTGCTGTTGTTTCTTGGGGTGTGTATAAGATGGCCCTTGGGGAGGTTGTGAAGTTCACTTTCCCCTTCTTAAGCATGGGATGGGACCCCAGAAAAGAGCACAGCAAACAGTTTATAAAAAATATCACTGCCACTTAAGCGTTGTATGTGAAGATGGGCAAGAAGAACAGGATCTGGGTGGAGGGATGGGGTGGGTTTGGGGGTTGATGTTCAATCGGCCCTGTTAAGATGGGAAGGGGCCAGGCTGTGGAGAGCCTGGAATGTTGAGCAGCATTCTCAGTTCAGTTCCAGAGTTAGGGAGTCAATAGAGTGTACTGAGTAAGGGGTGGCACGCTCATTATGGGAAATCAAGATCGCGGCTGAGGGGAGAATGGATTGGAGATGGAAGCAGGGAGAACAACCAGAAGCTTCCTGGGGATTATTGAGGCAATGAAGGCCTGCACCAGAGCAGCGACCATGTGAGTGGAGAGGAGGGGATGGACACAAAGGATATTGAGACTCAATGGGAAATGGGCCGTGTAGAAGAAGCGATAGTCTGTGTTTGGTCCTGGAGGTGACAGAGTCATTGGAGCCTACTGGGGAGAAGGGGGACAGGATTTCATTTTCAGGTTCAGGGATATGAGAAGGAGAAGGTTTTTGGAACAGGGAGAGGACACTCGAGGCAGGAGGACCATCAGGAACTCACCCTGAATTTATACTGTGTGCTTCTTTTGAGATTCTTCACAGTGCACGTAGTGTCCTCTCCAGTGTATTTGGGGTGGAAAAGGCTATCCTGGAGAGACAGAACCAGAAGGAATCATCAGGACCACAATGCCTGCCCAGAAAATCCTCTGCTTTTAAAAACCTGGCAGGCTTCCTGACTGTGAGCTCATGATTCCAATACTCACCAGTGAATTCAAGGTCTGGCAACATGTGTTAGGAACTTAAAGAAACAGTTGTATTGGGAGGCCCCCAATACTTTGTGGTTTTCTGCCAACAGATAATTTCTTTTTGGCCTGGTCAGACTTCTTGTAAAGGCAAGGTACCAAGCCGGGGTTAACTAGCTTGATGACGACAAGACCTTTCTCTACTCTTTTCTTCTTAGAATGCCAATTTCCTTGAGGGGAACAGGGAAAGGCAGCCCATTACTTTGCCCCAGAGGACCTTTCTGGGCTCACCCTATAGTAATGATGTGAACTACAAGGAATGAAGAACTGAGCTGCTATCGGGGGTAGTGTGGATCACAGGAAAGAGCACTACATTGAGATTCCAAAGACCTGGGTTTGAATCTTGACTCAGCCACCTATTCCACAGAAGACTCAGGGAAAGTAACTAATGAAGCACGTTATAGTGGGTTGGACTAGACGGCCACTGAGATCCCTGGGCCTCAGTTTCCTTATCTGTAAAAATGAGGGGGCTGAAACAGATGATCTGTGGGGTCCTTTCCACTTCTAAAGCTACTAGTCTAAGATCCTATGAAGGCTTTCAATAGGAGGAAAGAAAGAAGACGAATACATTTGGGTCATTACCATGAGCTCGGCGTTTGACGTGAAACAAAAGACCAGAAAATAATGACTTGGGATCAACACTGATTTTCTGATAGACCCAACTGGCTTTAGGTTTATTTGGATTCATTAAGAAATGCACAGTCTTCCAAGGAGAAGTGAGAAGATACAACTCTCCTTCATTGCAGAGGTCATGGTGAGGCGCTTAGGGTTTAGAGAACACTTAGATTGGGTCAGTTTTGCTGAATCTCCCCCTCCTCTTTTCTTTTCCCCCTCTTCCTCCCTCTCTATCCTTCTCCCTGTTTCCCTCCTTCTCTCTCTCTCTCTCTCCTCTCTGACTTTCCCTCCCTCCCTCCTCCCTTCTTCTCCCTCGCTTTTTCTCCTTCTCTCTCTCAGGGATGGATTGTTTGGAAGGGACATGACCACAAATAAAGGTGATGTAAAAACAAAATATATCAATAACATTTTTAAAAAGAGTCCTGTTTGTAAACCTCTCTTGATGGGAAGCTGTGTTAGTCTTTGTAACCAACAGTCAGCTGAGTTTGTAAGAGCACAATGAGTGTCCTTCTTCTGGCAACAAATTGGGGGACCTTTCCCCTAAGGATGGCTGGAGACTGGGGAATACCTGACTAGAAAGTATCTTCCCAAGGTTTCCTCTGGCGTGAGGGGTCGTGGACAAGGCAG
This sequence comes from Phalanger gymnotis, assembly GCA_028646595.1. Lineage (NCBI taxonomy): Eukaryota > Metazoa > Chordata > Mammalia > Diprotodontia > Phalangeridae > Phalanger > Phalanger gymnotis. The sequence continues at coordinate 7,583 of JAQQSZ010019130.1, forward strand.
TAGATGTAAAGACCCGGGTTCAAGTCCTGTCTCAGAAATGAGCTGTGTGAGCTGGGCCACATCCTATCAGTCTCCTCCTGTCTGAAATGAGGGGGTTGGGTATGATGACGTCCCAGCACTATTCCAGCTCTAAAATGGAGGAATGAGCATTGTCCCTTGGTGAGGCTGACACGACCAGGTTCAAGCATCCACCCTAGGTGATGGCTGGAGGTGCCACGACTTACATGATCATCCTCCTGGATCTCCAAGGTGTAGGTAACCACCTCTTCTGCTGTGCATCCTTCCGGCTTGTTCCACTGCAGTGTGATCCACGTGACTCCAGCTCGAACGAGCCTTGGGGCAGAGGGCGTCTGAGGGATGTTTCCAGAGGTGTAGTACACCATTTCTTGGCTGTAGCCACTGTGGAGAAATGAGACACCATGAGCCGGAAGCCCATAGCTAGCCAGGGAGCTGGCCGAGGGGTGTGTGGTGCCCAGATAAGGAGGATTACAGAGGAGACCTTTCCTCCTGGGAGGAAGACAGACAGCTAGTCAGGGGGGCATGACAGAGGCATTCTGATGAGGGACCAAGAAGCTTATGTTCTAATAGGGGAGAAAACATACAAGCAACTATTTACAAACAACATCAGTGACTCCCACGGGGGCTGTGGATCTCTAGAAAAAAAATGGGAGTTATTTCACCGAATCCATACATGCACTGAGCCTCGTTATTCTGAGTTCGTTACAACAAAATGTGCACCTTGTCTCAGGACAACAAGTGAACACATAAGCCTTCTGGGAGACTAAACAGATGTCTCACCACCTGTGGATTACATTTTTCAAATGTCCATAGAAACCACTGTGGTGAACACAGTGTAAATTCACATGAATATAACTCAACACAAAGACTGTGATTCATAATGACAGAATTTCAGGGCTGGGAGAGACCTTGGAGACCATCAAGAACAACCCTTCAAAGCAGCTTTCGCATGAGGACCTCCAATGGGCCCACGACCTCCCAAGCCAACTGAGGCCTCTTCTGGACAGCTTTCACTTTCATGAGTTTGTTTCTTGTAGTTGTGTCTGACCCTTGGTGACCCCAAGGACCACAGCACACCAATATTGTCTATGGAGCTTTCTTGGCAAAGACACTGGACTGGCTTGCCATTTCTTTCTCTAGTGAATTAAAGTAAATAGAGGTTAGGTGACTTGCCTAGGGCCACACAGCTAGACACTGTCTGAGGCCACATTTGCACTCAAGTCTTCCTGACTCCCAGTTCCTTTATGGCCAGGGTTCTTAACCTGGAGTGTGTGAGCTTGTTTTAAAAAATATTTTGATTTTTCTAATTAATTTCCTTTGTAAGCCTTTAAGACATACATTCTGAAAAGGGGTCCACAGGTTTGACCAGATTGCCAAAGGGGTCCATGACATAAAAAAAGATTAATAATGCCCAATCTATGCCAACGAGAGACAAATTACACGCAAAAACTGGTCTTAAGAGTTAGTCCACACTCAGTGAAATCTATTCCTGGTACATCTACAAGGCTGCACAAGATGTATCCCAAATTGTCCTCTAGTCAATAAACATTTATTAAGCACCTACTATGTTCTTCTAGGCACTGTGCTAAGTGCTGGGGATACAAGAAGAGGCAAAAGTTGGCCCTGGTCCTTAAGGAGCTCCCATTCATTTAAGGAACAGCCAAGTTTGCCTTACTGTGATCACTAAGGCAGGAAAGTGATCGAATGCATTGCTGTCAGTGGTAATGGTTACAAACCACAAAAGGGCTCTCAGGCTGATTCATAATGCATTTAGGACAATTAATTTCTGGAGCATTCTGGCCAACTGAGGCTTTCTGCTTAGGCCCAGAGCTGTCCTGCAGCCTCACACAAGGCTGATCCTGGAATGGCTGAGCATCCCTGGCTTTCTCTACCTGCACGCCACTGAAAAAGGAAAATTCATGAAAAGCTTGCCCAAGTAACGAAAGGAAAGAGAAGCCCATCCCTTAAAAAAAAAGGAAGCAAAGAGCTAGGATTCCTTTCGAATCCTGGGCTGCTAACTAGTGAATTGTTTTTCTTGGTGCAAAGAGGTCCCTGGTGGAATTTTCACAGAACAGATGCATTCTGGTAGCACCGAGAAGAGCCCCCAGAGCAGGGTTTAACATCCCATAACAGGGCCACTCCTCTCACTCCTTCATTGAAACATTCCCAACTTAATTTTTCATAATGCTACAAGCGGCTCGGGAGAGTACAAAGAGCGTCAACTTTGCATCAAAGGATCTGGGTTCAAATTCCGCTCTGCCACCTTCTACTGTGTGGCTTTGCATAAGTCATTTGAACCTTGATCTTTGATTCCCTGACCCTGTATTTGAGCACATACTGGAAAGCCAATAAGGAAGTTGGGATGCCGATGGGAGGCAACGTTACCTGGTGCCGATGTCATTGCGAGCGGCCAGCCTGAATGTATATCCCATAGCCGGACAAAGCTTGGTCAACTTGCAATGCTTCTGGCTCCCAAAATAACATTCTCTGAAGCCGCTGTTCCTTTTCCCCTAGAAGTGGGAGAAAACCCCAAGAGTATATCAGTGCTAGTTTCATAAGGACCTGGTTCTTACTTCTGCATGAAGAATGTCAATGCTGGGAAAGGATAAGTCATGTGCCATGGAAGGTCCTCAATAATTAAACCCTTCTTTTTCACACAATAGCAGCTCTGAAAATGAGGCCTTTGTACCACCTCAACACGGACTGTCTAAAGCACGGGTATCGTCATCATCTTCATCCTCCTCCTCCTCACCATTATCATCACCACCACCATCATCATCCTCACCCTCCTCCTCATCATTGCCACCACCTTTATCATCATCATGACCACC
>JAQQSZ010019131.1:0-10431 GCA_028646595.1 Phalanger gymnotis
GGTGGGAAATAATTAGAAATTGAGGAGATGCCTATCAAGTGGGAAATAGCTGAACAAGTTGTGGTATATGAATGGGATGGAATGCTATTATGCTATAAGAAATGATGAGCAAGATAACTGTCAGAAAAACCTGGGAAGACTTTAATGAACTGATGTAACATGAAGTGAGCAGTACAAGGACGATAATGTACTCAGTAACCTGAATATTATGTGATGATCAACTATGAATGACCTAGTTCCTCTCAGCACTACAATGATCAAAGACAATTCTGAAGCACTTATGATGAAAAATGCTATCCATCTCCAAACAAATGAACTGATGGAGTCTAAGTGCAGATGAAAGCATACTTAAAAAAACACATTATCATTCTTTTTTTTTCCTCTGCATTTTTTCTTTCACAACAGGGTTAATATTGAAATATGACTGTACATGAAATTGATTGCCTTCTCAAGGAGCAAGGAGAAGAGGAATGCTGGGAGAGGATTTAGAATTCAAGCTTTTTTTAAAAAAAAATGCAAAATGTTTTCATGTAATAGGATAAAACAAATATTTGACAAAACAAGATTCAGATATCAACTATTTCGTTAATGGATCATTTGCCCAGCCCTATAGCCCATAAAATTATGTTTCCTTACATGTTATTCTTAGCTATAGGCCCAAAACCTTTGTCTTCAGGATTACTGTAGTCCAAAGTCCCCATTCCTTTATCATCAAAGCTTCAAATTTGGGAGCCAAGATGGAGGATTAAAAGCTGGGACTTGCCTGAGCTCTCCCCTAAACCACTCCAAATACCCATAAAAATGACTCTAAACAAATTCTAGAGCAGCAGAACCCACAAAATGATAGAAGGAAACAAATTTCCAGCCCAAGACAACCTGGAAGGTCCACAGGAAAGCCCCCACTGTGGGCTGTGCCATCACAGACAAGGCACTAGCAAACCCAGAGAAAGCCTCAGGGCACTGAATTACTACTGGCAGCTGTGGCAGTTTCTAGACTTAACAACTGACAAATTGGAAAGATAATTTAAAAGGTCAGCAGAAGATACTGGACCTGGTGAGAGAGGAGCTTTGACCCAGCTCCAGCCACAAGGTGGAGGTGGAGAAGGCAGCAGCTCTAGTGGTCTCTTCCAGAGCTGTCAGCCAGCAGAGCATGGGGGGATCAAGCAGCTGATCACAGGGGTATTGCAGGAATCTCTTCGTTGGCACTGAGGCAAGATTCTCTGGCTTTGCCAATGCTTGGATCTGGATCATAGTACTGGGTGGCCACGCTGGGATAAGGAGGAGCAATGGCATGGCAAAGGTTTTGGAAGCAGTGGAGAGGGAATCCTCCTCAAAGCTCCAGAGTAGAAAAGAGTACTTGTGCTCACTTACAGAGCACAGACCAGGAAAGGAATACACACCTCTCCTTTGGTCATACAAACTTGAAAGGACTGAAAATATATAGATCCCTAGAAATATCTCTGAAAATAGCTGCACATACAGCTTTGGACTGTACACCCTCCATACTGGTAGCAGAGGTGAAAAAGTCAAATAATTGGATGGGAAAATGATCAAACAGTGGGAAGAAAATTAGACTATAGAATCTTACTTTGGTGACAAGGAAGATCAAAACATACAATCAGGAGAAGACTACAAAATCAAAGCTCCTACATCGAAAGCCTCCAAGAAAAAATATGAATTTGTTGCAGACCATTGAATAGTTCACAAAGGATTTTGAAAACCAAGTAAGAGAAGTACAAGAAAATTTGGGAAGAGAAATGAGAGTGATGAAAGAAAATCATGAAAAATGAGTCAACAACTTGCTAAATGAGACCCTCAAAAATGCTGAAATGAGACCCTCAAATGGCAAAAGAGGTCCAAAAAGCCAATGAGGAGAAGAATACCTTATATAGCAGAATTGGCCCATTGGAAAAGGAGATCCACAAGCTCAATGAAGAAAGTAATTCTTTAAAAATTAGAATGTAGCAAATGGAAACTAATGAATTTATGAGAAATCAAGAGATTATGAAACAAAACCAAAAGAATGAAAAAAATAGAAGACTACGTGAAATATCTCATTGGAAAAACTACTGAGCTGGAAAACAGATACAGGAGAGATAATTTTAAAAAAAAATTTCGACTACCTGAAAGCCATGATCCAAAAAGGAGCTTAGACATCATGTTTTAAGAAATCATAAAAGAAACCTGCCCTAATATTCTAGAACCAGAGGGGAAAATAGAAATGGAAAGAATCCACCAATCACCTCCTGAAAGACATCCCAAAAGGAAAACTCCTAAGAATATTGTAGTCAAATTAGTCAAATTCTAGGGTTCCCAGGTAAAGGAAAAAATATTGCAACCATCCAGAAAGAAACAATTCAAATATTGTGGATGCTCAATCAGGACAACACAAAATTTAGTAGCTCCTAAATTAAGGGATTGGAGAGCTTGGAATATGATATTCTGGAGGTCAAAGGAGCTAGGATTAAATCCAAGAGTCCCTACCCAGCAAAACTGAATATAATCCTTTAAGGGGAAAAATATATATTCAATGAAGTAGAGGACTTTCAAACATTCTTGATGAAAAGACCAGAGCTGAATAGAAAATGTGACTTTTAAATACAAGAAAGAAGAGAAGCATGAAAAGGTAAATGGGAAAGGGAAATCATAAGGGACTTATTAAAGTTGAACTATTTATATTCCTACATGGAAAGATGATATTTATAACTCATGAGACCACAGGGTGTGTTGAATGTGAAGGGATGATATCTAAAAATAAAATTAATGGGTATAAGAGGAATGTACTGGGAGAAAGAAAAAGGGGGAAGTAGAATGGGGTAAATTATCTCACATATAAGACCAAGAAAAAGCTTTTGCAATGGAGGGGAAGAGCAGAGAGGTAAGAGGGAATGAGTGAACCTTATGCTCATAGTTTTGTGCTTAAGAAGGGAAAAACACACACTCAGTTAGGTATGAAAATCTTTCTTATCCCACAGGAAAGTAGGGTGAATAGGATAAGAAAGAAGGGATAGTAGAAGGGAGGGCAAATGGGAGGAGGGGCTAATCAGAAGTAAATACTTTTGAGGAGGGAATGAATGGGGGTGTGTGATAGGATGTACTGAATTATAGTTAGTCTTTCACAACATGACTGTTATGGAAGTATTTTCTCATTCTTGTACCATACTAAGTGACTTAAGACCTGAAGTTAGGGTTACTTAAACCTTAAAGGTTCTCTGCTTGTCATATTCCTCTTTTGCTGGAGATCTGCATGCTTTATGATCTCAAATTGTCAGAAACAGTTCAGGAGTGGGACGTGCAGATCTTTTAGTAGTACCATATTGTTCTGATCCAGGGTAGTCTGATTGCAATCTCCTTCTCCTTCCCTGGTCTGAGCTTTATAAGTTCCTTACCTGAATTTGGATCTGAGCAATAGTAGACTACTACTGGAGTCAACCTTTTTCAGTCAGCTAGAAAGCTCAGGTTTAGAGTGCCAGAACTGTAGGCGTGCTTTGGACTGAAATTCCTGCCTTGGTTATTACTGTAGAGGAATAGAGTGTGCTAAAACTCAAAATTAGGAGAACACATTCTGCTTCTAGGATCTGAGTCACACTGATGATTTCTGAACTTGTTCTTCTTGGTATACAATCAAAGACTTTTCCAAACTTCTTACCATGACTATCAGCCCTAGGAGTAGGTCTTAACCTTTGTGTACCTTGGATTTATGATTAGGAACCTGGTAGTAGGCGAGAATGTTGGCATTTGGCACCTGTTTCCATAGTTGACAACAGGTCAAGATGTTCCAGTATAGATCTAGCTTAGAACTTTTTCTTGTTCTGGTACATGGAATATCCCTGGATTCCACATTGCTCTGAGCTGTGCTATGTTTGTGGCCAAACCTCACTACGAGTATCACTTTCCATCTCTAAAAGCCGATCTAGGCTGGAAAAAAATGAAGTACTGCTATTTTTTTCTTGGATTTCTATATCAGCATTTATTTTGGGCTGTATTTTTAGATCTATTTGGACAAGAATACTACTGATACTACTGCCACTACTACTACACCTCCTCCTCCTATTGTTATTATTATTATTATTGTTATGAAAGATGGCTTGCTACTCTTATGCCTGCTAATCTGCCATCTTGGTTATGACTTCTCCACTATCTATTTTTTTTTAATATAGAGCTTGTAAATGTTTTATCAGAAATATTATAAAATATTTTATTTTCAGTTTGAAGCATTTTCCTTGGAATGCCAACTATTTTTTATATCAATTATCTGGCACAAAAAATTGTATATTGTATTTAATATAAGTTTGGCTGCCTTTTAGGATTATTCTCATTTATCTTATTATATTACTTATTCTTTCTGTACTCAGTATTATTATATAAAGACATTCTGAGAAAAAATCTACCTGCCCTTCATCTGTTAAAATATTATATCATCATTCACCTGACCAGAGCAGATCAGGAGCAGGACCTGATAGACTGAATCACTCCCAGCAATGACAATTCCCAAACCTCTCAGTGCAGTATGGGGGTCTGTCAGAACTGGGGGAAAGAAAAGCACAGGGCCTGTGGGAGCAACAGCAGCTACTCCTGGGGCTATTAGCCCACAGACTAAATGTGTGAAAGTCACCTACTTGAACTTCCAGGAGGCAAGATGGCAGAAAAAATCATAAGTGCTTTTGCCCCACCCCCCACCCTTGTTCATCTTGAAAAAAACTTGAATATTGCCCCAGGAAAAATCCTAGAATAGTGGAGCCAACATAAAGGGCACAGAAGTCTTCTAGCTTGGGAGGCTAAGGAGATCAATGGTAAGGGTCCCTCTTCTGTGGCTGAAGGAGACCAGGACAGGATAGGAAGCATCCAGAAAGAGCCACCTCTGGGGGGTGGAGCCAAAAAATGCCAACACCAGAACACCAGGCATGCCTTTTCACAGCCAGGGGAATCAGCAGACACCAGTGTGGATGGGCATCCAACAGCTGCTGAACCTATCTGTGTTCTAGGGCAGTCCTAGAAGAGGAGGGGACCTCCAATGGCCAAACTACCCCACCCCATACCTCATTCTATGGGCTTCAGGGCAACCCAACTCCAACTCAGCACCAGGTGAGCTGCAGCATTATTTAGCTTCTAGCTGATAGAAACAGAGGCCACAGCACACAAAGCCATTAATCAGACCCCTAGCTCCCAGCACAAGAAGCTTGGAACAGAGCCCTCTATGCCCCAGAAGCAGAGATCCATTTTAAAAGCAAGGAAATAATCACAATGAACAAGAAGCAAGCTAGCAAAGCAAGGAACATAGAATCTTACTATGCCGACAGGGAAGATCAAAATACTAATTCAGAAGAGAACAACAACATTGACATTATATCCTCATCTGAAGCCTCAAAAGGGAATATCAACTGGTCTCAAGCCCAAAAAACATTCTTGGGAGAGCTCAATTATAGAGGTAGAAGAAAACCTGACCAATAAAAATAGAATTCACAAAAAGGAAGAAAGAAAACACTGAAAAGAATGTCTTTAAAAAGCAAAATTGGCCAAATGCAAAAGGACGTTCAAATTGTAACTGGAAACAATAACTCTTAAAAAAGTAAAGCTGGCCAAATGGAAAAGGAGGTACAAAGGCTAACTGAAGAAAACAATTGTTTAAAAATTAGAATTAGGCAAGTAGAATCTAATGACTCTATGAGGCATCATGAATCAGTCAAACAAAATCTAAAGAATGAAAAAATAGAAAAAAAAAACATAAAATATCTCATTGGGAAAACAACTAACCTGGAAAATAGATCTAGGGGAGATAATCTAAGAATTAGGTCTACCAGGAAGCCATGATGAAAACAAGAGCCTGGATAGTATCTTCTATGAAATAATCAGGGAAATTGCCCATGGTCCTAGAACCAGAGGGTAAAATAGTCATCAAAAGAATCTATCAATCACCTCCTGAAAAAATCACAAATTGAAGACTCCAAGGAATATGGTAGTCAAATTCCAGAATTGTCAGGTCAAGGAGAAAATATTGCAAGTGGCCAAAAAGAAACAATTTAGTTTGGAATTACAGTCAGGATCACATAGGACCTTGAAGCTTCCACATTAAATGACAGGAGAAATTGGAATATGATATTCCATAAGGCAAAGGATCTTGGATTACGACAATGCATCAACTACCCAGCTAAATTGAGAATAATTTTCCAGGCAAGGAGATGAAAATTCAATGAAACACGGGACTTCCAGACCTTCCTGATGAAAGGGCTAGAGCTCAATGGAAAATCTGATCTTCAAATAAAAGACTCAAGAGAGGCACAAAAAAGTAAACAGGAAATTTAAAAAAAATGTCTTGTTATTCAATAAGGGCAAACTGTTTACATCCATATATGAAAGTAAGATACTTGTTAATATTGAGAATAGTATATTTATTACAACATTTAAAAGGGATATACATAGATAGAAGGTATGGATATAAATTAAATGATGTGATGATAAAAAACCAATTAAAGTGCTCAAAAGGATTGTAATGGGAGAAGAGGAAAGAAGGAGACAGAAATGTTAAATTACATCACATGAAGAGGCACAAAAACACTACAGTAGAGAGAAAGAAAGGAGGGAAATGAGCATTGTGCGATTTTCACTCTCATTGGATCTGGTTAAGCAAGAGAATAACATATGCTGCCCTACAGGCAGTAGCAGGGGAAAGGGAAAAGAAATGGGGGGGTGGTTAGAAGGGATGGAAGGGAAAGGAGTAGTAAAGGAAAAGAGAAAGAAAATGAGGGGGATGATAGAAGGGAGGGAAAATTGAGGGAGGAAGTATTCAAAAGCAAAACTCTTTTGACTAGGGGAAGGGAGAAGGGAAAAATAAAAGTATAAACGAGGCAGGGGGGAATAGGATGGAGAAAAAGGGACAGATAGTAATCACAACTGTGAATGTGAATGAGCTGAACTCTCCCATAAAACATAGGTGGATAGCAGAATGGATTAAAAACCATAATCTTACAATATGTTTTTTTTTTATAAGAAACACGTTTGAAACACAGGGATACACACAGGGTAAAGGTAAAAGGCTGGAGTAGAATGCATTATGCTTCAGCTGAAGTAAAGAAAGCAGGGGTATCAATCCTAATCTCAGGCAAAGGAAAATCAAAAATAGATCTAATCAAAAGAGGTAAGGAAGGAAACTATATCCTCCTAAAAGATACTATAGACAAAGAAGTAATATCATTACTTAACATATATGCACCAAGTGGTACAGCATCCAAATTCTTAGAGGACAAGTTGAGGGAGTTAAAGGAAAAATAGACAGAAAAGCTACTTTAGTGGGGAACCCCAGCTTCCCCTCTCTGAACTTGATGAATCTAACCTCAAAATAAACAAGAAAGAAGTTAAGGAAGTTAACGGAATTTTAGAAAAAAATAGATATGATAGACCTCTAGAGAAAACTGAATGGGGTTAGCAAGGAATATAACTTTTCCTCAGTGGTACATGTCACATAAACAAAAATCAACCATGTACTAAGACATAAAACCCTCACAGTACAGTGCAGAAAGGCAGAAATAGTCAATGAATCTTTTTCAGATTGTGATGCAATAAAAATTATATGCAAAAAAGAACCTGGGAAAGACAGACAAAAAAATAATTGAAAACTAAATAATCTAATCCTAAAGAATGAGTGGGTCAAACAATAAATCATAGAAACAATCAGTAACTTCATTCAATAGAATAACAATAATGAGACAACTTGCCAAAATTTGTAGGATGCAGCAAAAGCAATTCTTAGAGGAAATTTTATACCTCTCAATACTTACATGAATAAAATATAGAGAGAGGACATCAACAAATTGAGCAGGCAACTCAAAAAGCTAGAAAAAAAACCTAATTGAAAATCCTCAATTAAATATGAAATTAGAATTACTGAAAACCAAAGAGGAGATTAATAAAAATTGAAATTAAGAAAACTATTGAACTAATAATTAAAACTAAGATCTGGTTTTATGAAAAAAAGAACAATAAAATTAATAAAACTTTCATTAATTTGATTTAAAACAAAGTAAGAAGAAAACCAAATTACCAGCATCAAAAATGAAAAGCGTGAATTCACTTCCAATGAAGAGGAAATTAAAAAAAAATTAAGAATTCTTTTGCTCAATTGTATGCTCATGAATTTGACAATCTTAGTGAAGTGGATGAATATTTACAAAAATGTAAATTTCCCAGATTAACAAAAGTGGAAAAAGAAATTGAGCAAACCATCAATGAGCTCCCTAGGAAAAATTTCTAGGGTCAGGTGGATTAAAAAGCAAATTCTAACATTTAAAGAACAATTAATCCCAATATTATATAGACTGTTTGGGAAATTTGGCAAGAAGGAGTCCTACCAAATTCTTTTTATAATACAAATATGTTACTCATATCTAAACCAGGAAGAGCCAAAAGAGAGAAAGAAAATTATACACCAATTCCCCTAATGAATATAGATACAAAAATTTTAAATAAAATGTTAGTAGAAAGATTACACTAACTTATCATGAGAATAACTCACTTTGATAAGGTATGATTTATATCAAGAATGCAGAGCTGGTTTAATATTAGGAAATCTATAAGCATAATTGATGATGTCGACAGCAAAACTAACAGAAACCATATGATTGTCTCAATACATGCAGGAGAAGCTTTTGACAAAATGCAACACCCATTCTTATTTAAAATGATAACCAACAACATCTACCAACAACTATCAGCAAGCAGTATATGTAATGTGAATGAGCTAAATGCATTTTCAATAAATCAGAGGTGAAACAAGGATGTCCATTATCACCACTGTTATTCAACATGGTACTAGAAATGTTAGGTGTAGTAATAAGAGAAGAAAAAGAAATTGAAGGAATCAGAATGGGCAAAGAACAAACTAAGTTATCACTTTTTGCAGACAATATGGTGACATACTTAGAGAATCCTAGAGAATCAAGTTAAAAAATTGTTTGAAATAATAAACACCTTTAGCAAAGTTTCAGGATAAAAAAAAAAATAAACCCACACAAATCGACTGCATTTCTATATATTACTAACAAAGCCCAACAGCAAGTCATAGAAAGAGAAATTCCATTTAAAGTTATTGTAGATATTATAAAATATTTGGGAATCTACCTGCCAAAACAAACTCAGTGATAATATGAACACAATTACAAAATACTTTTCACACAAATAAATTCAGATCTAAATAATTGGAAAAACATCAGGTGCTTGTGGTTAGGCCAAGCTAATACAATAAAAGTTACAATTCCACCTAAATTAATTTACCTATTCATTGCCACATGAATCAAACTACCAAAAAATATTTTGTAGAAAAATAATATCAAAATTCATCTGCAAGAAAAAAAAATGTCCAGAATATCAAGAGAATTAATGAAAAGAAATGCTAGAGAAGGCAGCCTTGACATACCAGAGCTCAAATTTTATCATAAAGCCGATATCATCAAAACTACTTGATACTCCCTAAGAAATAGAGAGGTAGATGACTGGAATAGGTTAGGTACACAATACACAGCAGTCAATGACTATAGCAATCTACTGTTCAATATACCAAAAGTCTACAGGTTCTGATATAAGAACTCACTAATTCACAAATTGCTGGGAAAACTAGAAAATAGTATGGTGGCAATTGGGCATAGACCAATGTCTGACATTGTATACCAGAAAAAAGTCAAAATGAGTACATGATCTAGGTAAAAAGGCTGATACTATAAACAAACTAGAGGAAAAAGGAATAGTTTATCTTTGAGATTTATGGGGAAAGGAGAAATTTTTAACCAAAGAAGAGATAGAAAACATTATGTAATGCAAAATGAATAATTTTGATTACATCATATCGAAAAGTTTTTTGCATGAAGCCAATGCAACCAAGAGTAGGAGGGAAGCAGAAAAGTGGGAAAGAATTTTTACAAATAGTGTCTTTGTTAAAGGCCTCATCGCTTTTTTTTTTAGAGTAATAAAGGACCCAAAGGCCATTTATTTCACTCCCCACATCATTTTATGGGTAACCAAACTTAGGCCATAAAAGAGTTTAATATGACTAGATAAAATCATTCAGGCAGCAAGCATCTGAGGGGGTATTGGAACCAAGCTACCTGACTCCAACCCATGTTGTTTTTTCTTTTTTTATCTTAACAATTATTTTATTATATAATATATCAGTTTTCAACATCTATTTCCACAAGATTTTTGAGTTACAAATTTTCTCCCCATTTCTACCCTCTCTCCACTTCCAGGTGGCATACATTCTGATTACCCCACTTCCCCAGTCAGCCCTCCCTTCTGTCACCCCACTCCCCCCATCGCATTTTCCCTTACTTTTTTGTAGGTCAAGATAGATTTCTATGCCCCATTCCCTTTATATCTTCCTTCTCAGTTGCATGCAAAAAAATAACCTTTTTTTGAGCATCTGCTTATAAAACTTTGACTACC
>JAQQSZ010019132.1:0-10431 GCA_028646595.1 Phalanger gymnotis
ATGGGGTGTGACTAAAGAGTTCTATGTTCCACGCTTGGGCGGATGCGCTGCCTCACCAGCGCTCCTCCGTCACCAAAAACCCCCTACCTGGACTGGGCTTAAATCTTCAGCAGGCTCTGCCCTCCTGCTCTGATCCGCCACTTAATTCCTCCCACCAGGTGGGCCTGGGGCCAGAAGCAACTGCAGCTGAATTTCTAAAGCTGCTCCGCCTCCCTCCGTCCAGTCCCGCAGCTTTTCCCACTAACCTTCTCTGTTGTCTTTGCTGTTTGTGGGTTGTGAGGTCTGGTACATGCCACAGCTCATTAATTCAGCTTGCTAGGGCACTCTCCGCTCCACTCCTGGTCTCGTCGGTCCGCGGTCTGCCGCGCCGCACACGCTGGGCTCTGCTTGGCTCAGCTCCGCTCCCCTCAGCTGGGGGCTGGGAGTTCCGTTCAGAACAGACCTTACCCCGAGACCATCCAGGCTGTCCTGGGCTGGAGCCCTGCTTCCCTCTGCCACTTTGTGGGTTCTGCAGTTCTAGAATTGGTTCAGAGCCATTTTTTTATAGGTTTTTGGAGAGAGTTGGTGGGGAGCTCACGCCAGTTACTGCTTTCCGGTCGCCATCTTGGCTCCGCCCCCAGGATTCCTGACTTCTGAGGAACTTAGAGTCTAGTTAGGAAGAGAGGACTGATATATCATAGGTAATTAATACACAGTACAAGATAGTTTATAGTGTATATTGCCATACAGAGGTCATGGGAGTTGACAGGGAGGGGTATATCAATGAATGGTCAGGGAACATTTCATTTAGGAAACTGGATTTCTGGAGAGAAAAACAGTCCAGGTTAGAGAAACAGGGCTTGTTTCTACATACTCTCTCAGTGGCTTCATGAAGTTTATATATTATCTCTAGATAAATCAACTCCCTGGTCAAAATAGCCAGCCATAGTCTTTCTTCGAAGCACCAGATTCACATCATTCACTGTCTGATCAACATTTCAGACCAGTGTCTCATATACTTCCTTACCTCTCCGTATCCAGGTCAAAATCTACGTTTTACCCAAAACCAATCCTGATTTTCCTGTTTCTGCCAAGAGCACCACCATCCTTCCAGTCAGCTAGCTTGACAATCCAGAAGTCATTCTCAGCTCTATTTTTACTTATCTCACAAACGCCGAGTCTTGTCAGTTCCATCTCCTCGACATCTCTCACATCTTTATCCTTCCGTCCAGTTGTATGATTATTACCAGAGTTCAGGCCTTAACCATGCTTCTTCTCAGCTAATGCAGATCTCCCAGTTAGCCTCCCTGCCTCAAGTCTCTCCCATCTATAGTCCATTTTTCAAGCAGTGATATTCCTAAAACACAGGTCCGATCATGTCATTCCCCTGCTCATTAGATTCCATTGGCTCCATTACCTCGGGTATCAAACACAGACTTCTCCATGTAGCATTTAAAGTCCTTCCCAACATGGCTTCTACCTAGCGTGCTGTATTTCAGGCTCACTAGACAATGCTTTACATCACATACTCTTTGGCCTGGACAAACATGTTTCTCACACAAAACATTTTCTCTCCTGTCTCCCTGCCTTTTCATAAGCTCTTACCTAGAATTCACTTTCTCTCACCTCTGCCCTTTAGAATGCTTAGCTTAAACACCACCTCCTACATGAATCCTTTCCTGAATCCCCACCTCCAGCTACTAGTATCTCATCTCCCACCTCCCTACCACCACTTCCCCTAACCTGTCCTGCTTCTTTAGGAAATTACTGTATTTATTTTGTATATACTTTAGATATGCAATGCCATTTCCTCCAATAGAATGTAAACTCTGTGAGGCCAGGGACAATATCACGTTTGTCTTTCCATTACCAGAAACTAAAACAGTACTTGTCTCATCGTAGGCACTTAATAAATGCTTGTTAATTTGGTTCTTTGACTGATGAACAGGCAAAGAGGAGGCCGTAAGTGTGGCGTTGTTTATAGGCCAGCCAGGAATCCATTTGAACTAACAAGAGACTGCAATATTGATAAACATTGGGGATATAGGATAGGACCATATGCTGAAGGGCTTCCAAAAGTTGAGCAAAAGGATTTATATTAGCTATGGAAGAGAAAGGGCAACTCTGGAGGAGTTTTGTACACAGGAAATGTGATGTGTTTTTAAAAGTTTAGTCTGAAAGCATTATGCAGGCTGCACTGGAGTATGGAGAAGCTCGAGGCAGCCAGCTGAGTACTGCAGTGATTAATTTGTGAAATGTGGATGGTAATGGGAACATAGAAAGAGCAGATGTAGGAAACATCTTAGCAAACTCAGAGGACTTGGTGTTTGGAACTGATAAAAGAGAAGGAATCAAAGATAATTTCAAGAGAATAGTAATGCCATTGACCAAAACTGAGAAAGAAATTGGGAAAGAAATCAGCTTTGGGGGGAGATGAGTTCAGTCTTGGACACATTGAGTTATTCCACTGTCACCTCAAAGTGGAAATGCCATGAGCAGTTGGAATGATGGAACTGGAACTAGGGAAAGAAGACAGGACCAGAGGTAATGAATTAACAGTCATTAGTGTATAAATAGTGGCTGAAGCCCGTGAGGTGAGACTAGTTCTCAGAAGTAGATAGAGAACAGAAGAGAGAAGTCTAAGCTTTCTGGCCCTTAAGTAGAATTCTGGAAGAAGAAAGGAGACTTAAGAATACAAAGAATCCCCAAAGGGAGGATTAAATTTCAAAGGAGATAAGAGGCAGTCTGTGTTATCACATGTAGAGAAAAGGCAGTTGGATTTAGCAGTAAATTCCTTAGAATAACTTAAAGTTAATTTTTTTTTGAAAAAACCATCCTGTCACCTTATTGCCTCCTAAAAATGTCACTTTAGATAGTCGCCACGTTCTCAGCACAGGAGAAGATGGTTGTCTTAAGGTAATTGATGTACAGACGGGAATGCTCATCTCATCTATGACTTCAGAGCATCCACAGAGGTATGTTTCTTTGAGATCCTTGTGATGAAGCTAAATTGTTAGAATTTTAGTTTGGAATTGCTGTGTTTACTCTGTTCCTTCAAGATTAATTGTTTTTGAATTAATTTTTGCAGGTGCTTTCTTTGGGATGGAAATTGTGTATTAGCTGGAAGTCAGTCTGGTGAATTGCTAGTTTGGGACCTTATTGAAGCAAGAGTTAGTGAAAGAATCCAGGGCCACACAGGTAAATCTCGTCTGTAATCTTCCATATATTTGTCCTCATGAGATACTTAGACTTCACTCTACCTCAAGAAAATGAATTCTTCAGGCAGCAGTGAAAACACTACTTTGTTTTTCATGATCATTTGAAATGTCACATTATAAATGTTCCCACTGAACTAACTCCCATTTCGAAAGTGGGTAAATTTCATCTAAGCGTAGCCCTATCTGTGGGCTACCTCTGCAGAGGGCAGCTGCTGTTCTTGGGCTCTAGGGCTAAACCTGTGGATATTCACTCATTTATAGCTCGTAAGTCCCTACTAGTGTGTTTCCCATGAACAATGAATGAATCTTGAAATATTTTGAATCTTGAAACTCCCCAAAGGAGTTATTTAAAGTCCCCAGGGGCGTAGCTAATTTGTTTGCTCAGCCAGTCATGTTGTACCTTATAACTCAAATAGAGAAAGGTGTTATTGTCTTATCAAGGGATACTATCTTTATAGTTAAATACCTTGTGTTTATATTTGGGGGAGGGAATTGATAAGACAACTAAGTGGCACACTAGATAGAGTGTTGGGCCGGGAATCAGGAAGACCTGATTTCAAATCTGTCCTCAGACACTATTAGTACACGTGTGACTCTGGGCAATTCACTGCTTCTGTTTGCCTCTGTAAAATGGAGATACTACCAGCACCTACCTCCTAGGGTTGTTGTGGGGTTAAAATAGGATAATATTCATAAAGTACTTTGCATATCTGAAAGCACTATAAAATTGCTCGCTATTGTTAGTATTATTATTATATACCAGCTATTAAAGAGAATAGAAAGGAGTTGACCCACCCCCACTAGAATTAATCACAAGGTGTAAACTAGCTGCAAAAATGCCTCTGTGCTTTGGTTATTTTATGATGTGTAAACACTTTTCTCTGAAAGAATTAAAGGGAACTACCTCATTGGATGGGCAAAAATTAGACAGTTTTGTACTGCTTTCACTACTTAAGCTCCAGGGACAGCAGTCAGGCTATGCTTTATAGAGGGAAGGTGTGTTGGGGAGAAGGGAATTTCCCTCCTCCTCCCTTCTCCCATTTGGCCATCTAGGTAGCAGACCAGCCCAGAGGAAGTGTTCTAAATCTATACTTTTTAAGTGCTTTATGCATTGTCAGTGTCAGATTCCCAAAAGAGCCCCTACGGTTAATTATCTTATAGAAAGTGAAAGAAATGTGACATCAAACTCGTAGTAAAAGTTCTAACAGAGAGTTTTTTAAACCTTTTTTTAAGCTTTTTATGACTATATGATGATCATGGAAGGAAAAATTATAGCAAAGTAAAGAAAACCTTTTCTTTTCCATATTGTTCCAAAATGCAAGAACCTAACTACTAGCTACATTTCTTTAATATTCATTGGAGAGAAACATGAGGTAAATATCAGAAGAGATAGCTGCCCAATCAGCATTTAGGCTGACTGAGGGGGAAGGGATAGACTTATGGGACTCCCAGAGAAGGAAACTCCTTCCACCACTGCAGATCAACACCTTTTCTGTAACTGACAGTTTTAGAGTTTCCTAGGGCAACCAGAGATTAAGGGACTTGCTTAGAGCCTTAGAGTCAGTGTGGATCACAGCTTGAGAGAGAAATATATGCATGCTGATGGTTGTCATACTGCCTTTTTTGTTTAAACTGTGAAAAAAGCAGTAGAAGAAAATTTCTTATTTTATTTCTTTCAACTTTAAAAACTGAAAGATGTTCAGTTTTTAAGATCTGTATAAAGAATTTACCTATTGGACAAAGTCCACTGTGAATCATATTAAACAAGGAATGAAATTTATGTACTGTACCTGAGTTGAGAACAGTTTCTCTAGCATTTTAGGAATTAACCATTTCCATATGATGAAAAGAAAAAATTTCTTCATTCTCTTCCCAGGTGCTGTGACAAGTATATGGATGAATGAACAGTGCAGCAGCATTATTACAGGAGGGGAAGACAGACAAATCATGTTTTGGAAGCTGCAATATTAAAAGTGCCTTTTCTTCATTTGAATTTCAAACTGAACTCCCTTCAGAGCTAATGTATTTTTAAAACAAACTTTTTAAATGGACTGGCGAATGTGCAATGATAGCAGTTGGAAGTTCAACCAATAGAAAGTTTATGTAGTTTTAAAATAACTTTCTAAATCATGGTGACTTCATTAAAAGCCATTAATATTACCATCTTTTAAGATGGATAAAGGCCACAATTTAACTTACACATGGTATTATTAGAGAGAAAAAGTTACAATCACTATTTATAGGGAAAAATGATAATCATCTCGGTGGTCAAAAGGTCCACTGAGCATCAGCCGTTAAAGCTGGCAAGGATGGTAGCTGTGAGACAACATCGCTTACGGCCTGTGCCCCGGAAACATTATCCAGTTTAGAGTTTTCTATGAAATATGTGTTTTCTTCTCTGCTATATCCAAGTCCCATTATCCTACCAGCATTGCTACTTTCGTTTTAAAGGAGTGGCTATTCCGTGTAAGTAACCTGCTCCACCCAGACTCTTAAGTAAGAACCTGGAGACACATAAACATAATCTTAATTAAAATACAGTAAGTTTACTATTTATAGGAATGGTTTGTATTTTCATCAAGCCTGTCATCTCAACTTAAATGCTTGTCTTATCTTTTCTATGATGACATTAAAGTTATTTTTCTGTAAAGAAAGAACCTATTTGCAGTCATTTAGCACGCAAATTTAAACTCGATTCAAAGACTTTCATATGAAGTTTGATTGACTTGACAAAAAGCTGTGTTTTTCTTCCGACACTACCACTGCAGAAAGCACTTTAGGAACTGTCTTTGGGGCCCATACTTGCTACTCTTTTAAAAATATTCTCAGTAGTAGTAAGCCATCTTTTCAAGAGGTGTGTAATTTTCTGGAGGGGCAGTTAGGTGGCTCAGTTGATAAAGCATCAAGCCTAGAGTCAGAGAGACCCGAGTTCAAATCCAGCCTCAGACGCTAGCAGTGTGACCCTGGGCAAGTCACTTAACCCTGCTTGCCTCAGTTTCCTCATCTGTAAAATGAGTTGGAGAAGGAAATGGCAAACCCCTCCTAGTATCTCTGCTGAGAAAACTCCAAATGGGGTTGTGAAAAGTCAGATGTGACTGAAAAAAATAACAAGTAATTTTCTGGAGCAACAAAAGTTCATTCAATGTCATGTCTGAAAATAAGGTAGGTAGGAAATAAAATTGTGCTGGTTTGGGTCAGAAACAATGTGGGAACATTGACTGCATGGAAATCCAGTGTTTTGAGTGATTGTAGGAACACTTATAAGATGACTTCCTACTGTAATCCTGTGACATTTAGTTCCTTGTTGAAGGACTCACTTGGGCAAGTAAGTATACTGGTTAGGGCAGGCTATCATGTGATCCCTAGTTTCCTAAGCTGGGCCATTATCCTTTCTCTTTCCCATCTACCTCCACGGTATCTCCTCTCCATCCTTCTCTGGTCATAGCCTGGGCTTGCAGATGTCCAGGAAAGGTGTAGGAGGTTCTGGTAGCACATGCTATCCATCCACCAGCATTTCCTGTCTAGGCCTACTAAGACTATACCAATCGTATCTTCAAGTATACATTCTATTTGGAGGGTGAAGAGAGCAAAAAAAAATATAGTAAACTTCAGTAAGCAGCATTATACTATTCAGATTCACATGATTTCCTGAACAGCAAAATGAAGGGGAGGGTGGGAATAGAGACCATTAAGCTCCTTTTTGCTCCAGTACTGTAGTTAAGGAAATATTGGCCATAGAACTACAAATGATGGGAACCTTTGAGAGTGAAAAAAGTAACCATACTCCCATCATAGAAATTAAAAGAGATTCCTGCCTGGTTGGATGCCCTCGTTCTTTGCTTCTCCTGGGACGCTGCTAGGACTGACCATCCTCTCCTTGGAAGGTGAACGCAAATGGTCCCGGCTACCCCTGCACATCCCACTACGTGGGTGACCTGCACCCCCGATGTGACTGAGGCCATGCAGTACAAGAAAGCCTTGGCCTCAAGGCCCATCATGTCCATCTGTATCTGCCAAGATGTGGCCACACGACCCTACCCGGGTTATGCCTATATTAACTTCCAGCAGCTTGCAGATACTGAATGAGCTTTGGATATCATGAACTTTGAAGTGATCAAGGGCAGGCCCATCTGTATCATGTGGTCCCTACAGGATCCAGAAATCCAGAACTGGCAACATCTTTATCAAGAACTTGGATGACTCCATTGACAACAAAGCTTCTTTGTCACCTCTGTCTTTGGGAACATCTTCTCTTGTAAGGTGGTGTATGATGAGAATGCTGCCAAGGATTTGGCTTCTTCCACTTTGAAACCCAGTGTTATGGTAATTACGGGATGACTTTTTTGTTGTCTTCTCTTTTGGAATGCTAAGGCAATGAAGTGCCCTTAATGAGTCTTACCTTTGTTTGAATGGGGCAGGTAAAGTGGGACCCTGTTGTTTTTTGTTTTGGAGTGCTTCTCAGCACTGAGGTGATCAAGTACCTTTGATGAGTCTTGCTTTTCAAATGTAATGGAAGGAAAGTGGACTTTTTGTTGCCTTTGTTTTGGAGTTTTCCTTAGGACTAAAGAATCTTTGATTGAATGTGAAGTCTTTGATGACCTGCTTATGTCATGGGAAGGCCTAGTTCACATGGGTGTGAGTCACATGGTTGTGATGTCCTTTGATCCTGAAGAAGTGTGTGTGTGTGTATGTATATATACACACACACACACTCAGAGGTTAGCATTTCACCTTTGAGGGCACACTCATTAAAAGAGTGTTGGTGACAAGACTCTGGGTATTTGTTGAAGCAGCGCCCCTCCTTCCCCCCCCACTTTGAAAAACCGAGATGTTGGTGCTTCTCTAGTAACCATGTATTACGATTTAATCAGACAGAAATCTGTCGATCTGTTTATATTGTCTCTTTATAATTTCTGTTTGTTCTGAGGTTCAGGGTGCTGGCTTTTCCCCCTGAACTAAGTGAATGGTATATGTATGTTTAATTAAAGTAAGATTGTTAACCCATTAAAGTTGCTTTCCTTAGAAAAGGAGATCAAATGATCTGTGCTAGCAGCCCTTCTGTGTGCTTTTGTTGTTGGTCTTTCACCCCCACAACAGCTGCTAGCAACATTGTTGTTATACCCAAGAGGCTGCATCATGCATCAGCATTATGAATGGGATACTACTTAATGACTGGAAAGTTTTTGTGGGCCACTTCAAGTATTGGCAGGAATGAGAGTTAGAGCTGGGCATGAGCATTGGAATTCACCATCATCTATGTCAGGAACTTCAAGGAAGATGTGGATGATCAGTGCCTTCGGGAACTCTTCTTCCAATTTGGAAAGACTCTTGAGTGAGAAGGCGATGGTCAATGACGGCCGTTCTGAGGCTTTTGTTTTGTAAACTTTGAGAAGTGTGAGGAAGCTCAGAAGGCTGTGAGTAGCATGAATGGGAAGGAGCTTGGGGATTGAGTCCTGCATGTTGGATAGGCCCAGAAGAGGACAGAGAGGCAGGGTGCGCTGAAACATATGTTTGAGCAGATGAAGCAGGAGAGAGTAAACCTCTGCCAGAGTATGAATCATTATGTGAAGAATCCGAGTGATGTCACTGATTAGGAGAAGCTGTGGAAGAAATCTGTGATTAGGAGAAGCTGTGATCACTAGTACCGAAGTGATGACAGAGGGTGGACACAGCAAGGGGTTTGGCTTTCTGTGCTTTTCCTCCCCAGAAGAGGTTACACTGCCTGTGACAGAGATGAATGGGCAGATTGTCAGCACCAAGCTCCTCTATATGACCCTGGCCTAATGCAAGGAAGAGTAGAAAGCCATCCTCACCAACCAGTACATGCAATGCATCCCCATCCTCTGGAACATAAATGGCCCCATCTTTCCCCAACCCACCAATTATTTCCTGCTTGCCATCCTCCAGGTGACTCCAATCTTCCAATCACCTACCTAGGCCAGCTTCTACAATCCCAGCACCATAGCCTCCATTTGGCCTGCTCCAAAGTGGACCAGCTTTTCTGCTAAGTCTCTCAAATCCCAACTAAATTCTCACCTTCTACAGGAAGCCTTTCCCAATCCTCCTTAGTCCTAGTGCCTTCCCTGTCTTACCTCCTGCTTATCCTTTATTATATACTTTGTACTTACTGGTTTGCTTGTTAACCCCACCCCCTTACCCCCCAATTAGATTGTGAACTGTAAGAGCAGAGTTTGTCTTTTGCTCTTTTTTTTGTATCCCCAGCACTTAGTACAGTGCTTGGCACATAGTACATGCTTAATAAATGTTTATTGACTGAAAAAAAAAGTAAAAGAAAGTCAGATACTGTCTGACATGTGTCTTAAATTTTGGAAAAATAAGACTCCAGAAGGTTCAGAGTAAAGGTAGATAGTATCTTTGGGTAAATCCTAAACCTTTTTGAGCAAGTTCTCCACCTCTAAAAATGAAAAGATTGGATTAAGTGACCTCTGATTGTGGTTATAGAAGGAAGCTAGCTACATAGTAGATTTGGAATCAGGAGCACCTGAGCTCAAACCATGCCTCAGATGCTTAGTAGCTGTGTGACACTGGGTAAGTCACTTAATCTTTCTCACACATAGCTTTTCCCCCCTATAAAATGGTGATGATAGGGGGCGGAGCCAAGATGGCAGCTGGAAAGCAGGGACTACCCTGAACTCCCAGCCAAGTCCCTCCAAAAACTGATAAAAAATAGCTCTGAACCAATTCTAGAACTGCAGAACCCACAAAATAGCATAGGGAAGCAGGGCTCTAGCCCACGACAGCCTGGATGGTCTCTGGGTAAGGTCTATCCTGCATGGAGCTGGGAGCTGAGGGGGGCGGAGCTGAGCAGGAGCAGAGCCCAGCATGGGCTGCGCAGACCAACCAGACCGGGAGCTGGGCGGAGCATGCCCTAGTACCCTGAATCAGTGAGCTGTGGCAGTTACCAGACTTCTCAACCCACAAACACCAAGGACAACAGAGTAGGTTAGTGGGAGAAGCTGCTGGGGACTGGGATAGAGTTTGCAGTTGGCCACCACCCCTGGGGCTAGTAGAGGTGAGGCAGCTACAGAACTACAGCTGCAGTTGCTTCTGGCCCCAGGCCTACCTGGTGGGAGGAATTAAGTGGCTGATCAGAGCAGGAGTGAAGAGCCTGCTGAAGATTTAAGCCCAGTCCAGGTAGGGGGTTCTTGGGGAAGAAGGAGTGCTGGTGAGGCTGCGCATCCGCCCAAGCGTGGAACATAGAACTCTTTATAGT
>JAQQSZ010019133.1:0-10430 GCA_028646595.1 Phalanger gymnotis
CAAGTACCTACTATGTGCCATGTACTTTGCAAAAGAATAATCACCCATTTTTTCCATTACCATCCAATAGTTGTAAGAATACTGAGGGAATGTAAATGAAGTCCTCTCAGCTCCTCAGGGTCAATGAAAGAGACTCCAGGGTTTAAGTCCCAGCTATTTCTCCAACTTATTTGTCCTCTTTGATTAGAAAACTGACATATTTTGTTATGTTTCTTTGTTTTTTACCAGTTCTGTCCTTTGGACTTCAATAACTATGAGGCTCTTCCTCATAGAGTTGTCCGAACCTCTGTGCTGGTGAGAAACGATTGTTTCCCCATCTACTAGCCAGTGCTATCCAATTCCTTTTCTGCTCTGGAACCATTTCCATAGGCCTTCTGAGCTGCCTGACATAGGCATGAGTAAAATGTAAGACCATTTCCCCCCAATTCCTGCTGAGCTAAAACCAGTAATTAGGAAACCAAGATGAGGAAATGTATGCAGATGAAAAACACCACCCTCCATCTCTTGCTGCAGGCTCCTTGCTCAACAGAAACCTTATGAGTTTGGTTTTGCAGTAGTCTGCCAATAAGCTAACATTTGTCAATCCTCCTTACTCAGCTGACTTCGGGTCCATCGATTGTCATTTTATCCAAGTGACTTCCTACTGTTCATTTCATGTTTATCACCAAGAAAACAAGGGCATCACAGAAAAGCTAGGAAAGTGGAATCTACGACAATCCTGAAATTCAAGAATTCTAGGTCTTGACTCAAAATCCTGCTAGGTGTTTTCATATTGGTCAACTATTTCTAAGGCACTTGGGAGTATCTTTAAAATTTAAACCAAAATTCTAATTGTGTTTCAACTCTAGCATAATTCATGTCAGTTCAATTAATAGTCAGTAACCGCCTCCCCCATGAAGTCTTTCCTGTTCTCCCACAGCTAGTTCCTTTCTATCTTGTATTTAACTCTCTTGGGAGTATTTGTATTTATTCTCTTTCTATTTATTCATTATACGCTTCTGTGCATTTATTGTCTCCCCCATCAGACCCCATCAGAATGCAGACTCTTCTCAAGAGATTAATTTTTTGTTATCTGTATGCACAGTGCCTACCTAGCCTAATGTCTGACACACACATAGTTGACTCTATATAAAGGTTATTGATTGCTTCATTGACCGTTTATTGAGCGACTGCTCTCTCTAAGTATTGGGCTGTGTCACCCTCTCAATGACTCAGAGAACTCTCCAAGACAAAGATTCCTCACTATTAATTCCCTAATTCCCTAACTCAATGAAATCACAGTGAGTTACACACACACACACACACCGAGAGAGAGAGAGAGAGAGAGAGAGAGAGAGAGAGAGAGAGAGAGAGAGACCAAGACAGAGAGAGACAGAGACGGGGGGGAGGAGAGGAAACAGAGCTTAAATAGTTCCCTCAATCATTTTAAAAGGCCTTTTCTTCATTTAAAAAAATCCTTCAGTTTGAATGAGTTTAGGATACTTCTCTGTGAGTACCTTTTTACTGAGACTTGCCACCATGAAAAGAGGAGGAGGCACGTGAAGGAGAAGGGAAGGAGAGCCTGGGACTCCTAGAAACACACCAGATGCCTCACAGCTTTGCCACATGTGATCTAAGTACTTTTGGGAAGTGTTCCCAGGGGTCAGCAAATTGGAGCCTACAGCCTGTTTTTGCATGACCAGGGATTTAAAATCATCTCCGCTTTTTTAAATACAACAAAAGTAAAGACCATTCTTAGCTTCAAGGTGGGCAGTGGCAAGCTACTGACATTTCTTTGTATCAGGCCAGAAAATGAAGTTGTGGGAAAAAAGGGAAGACATGGACATGAGTCCCAAGTTCAGATTCCAGTTCTGATGTATATTAACTGTGGGACCATCAGCAAGTTACTTTGTCTTTTTGACACCCATTTTCCTCATCTACAAAATGGGGGAGATCATTCCCACATACTTCAACATGGTCTTGTGAGAGACCATGACACCGTAGAAAGGACTTCAAATTGAGGACCAGAGGATTAGAGTTCCCTGGGACACTGATGTTAAATGACTTCTTCAGGGTTACCTAGCCAGTATTTGTGAAAGGTAGGACTTGAACCTAGCTCTTTAAGCAGTCCATTATCAACTGCTATTAATTAGTTAGAATCCAGACTCTGGCCATGGTTTCCCAGTGTGCCTTCAGGCAGGTCACTTCTGTGAACCTCAGTTTCTTCATTTGTAGCATGAGGGCGTTGGGTAGATGACCTTTAAGATTCCTTTCTGCTCTAAATTTGTGATTTTATAAAAGCGCTTTGTAAACTTTCAAGATGTACAGAAACATGAGCTGTTCTTTTAAGATATCATGTGTCATGTGTATGTATATATAGATAGAGACATAGATAGTTTCATATATAGTTATTAACTTTCAAAGAACACCTCAGATCCTTCCTTTTCCTACTTCTTTTCAGTCCATGGGCAGCTAGGTAGCACAGTGGATAGATTGCTGGGCCTGGAGCCAAGAAGACCTAACTCCCAGAGTTCAGGGTGGAGGGGGGAACGGGTCCATTTAGTCACACAATGAATAAGAAGTGTCACATCTGAGTTCAAGTGTGACCCCAGACACTTCCTAGCTGTGTGATCCTGGGCAAGTCACTTACCCCTGCTTGACTCAGTTTTCTCATCTCTAAAATAAGCTGGAAAAGGAAATGGCAAAGCCCTCCATCATCTCTGCCAAGAAAACCCCAAATGGGGTCACAGAGAGCTGGACACAACTCAAAATACTGAACAACTGCTATACCACGGAATTTAATCATCGCATTGTTATAAAACCAAAACCATATGGAATTATAACCAAATTCTTCAGTTGGAAAAGTTGTGTCAGTCTCCTCCCTCATCGCCTCAGTCACCATCCCTGTAACTTCCCAAACCAAAATAACTCCTCTCCAGGAGCTCCTTCCCCCAGGAGGTTCTAAGCTCCCTGAGGGTGCTGCTTTCACTCTTTTTCTTTCTCTGCCAGCCTTTGGTGCAATGCTTGGTGCATAAGAAGCATCTGATTAATGCCTTTTTCTTCATGTATTCATTTGTTTGCTCATTTCTTCTCATTTCATACGTGGGACTGGCCCTTCCCGGATTGTAAACTCCTGAAGGGCAGAATATGATGATTTATACTCCTGATCTCCTCCAGTGCCCCTACCGTGGAGTCCTTTCACTAGTGATGACGATGATGACGATGATGATAAAGGGTATCTTCATAGTGCTTTAAGGTTATACTCTGTTCTTTACAAACATGACCTCTTCTATTGTCACAACCCATGGGAGGCAGGTGCTATCATTATCTCTGTTTTACATATGAGGAAACTGATGTAGGCAGGAGATAAAATGACTTAGCCAGGGTCACACAGCTATTACTTGTCTAGAGCCAAATTTGAATTCAAGTCTTCCTGAATCTAGGTTCTGGACTCTATCCACTGCACCGCCTAGCTTCCTTGTCATAGTCAACAGAGGTAATGCAAGTCTTCCTGAATCTAGGTTCTGGACTCTATCCGCTGCACCGCCTAGCTTCCTCATCATAGTCCACAGAGGTAATGCAAGTCTTCCTGAATCTAGGTTCTAGACTCTACCCGCTGCACCACCTAGCTTCCTCATCATAGTCCACAGAGGTAATGCAAGTCTTCCTGAATCTAGGTTCTGGACTCTATCCACTGCACCGCCTAGTTTCCTCATCATAGTCGATAGAGGTGATGGTGTGCCAGACTGGCACTGCTTTAGTGTTTACAATGCACTTTATTTGATTAGCCCATTTCAGTTTTAACTAGGTCAAGGAGACCGGAGCTTTGCCTCAAGAAATCAAAAGTTATGGGATACAGAAATTTAACGCGAGCTCTTTTAATGGTTAGAAATCACTGTAGTTTCTAATTCTTCTAACCATTTGATTGAACTGGTCTTCATTGCTTATTGCATTTTTTTCACATTGTGAGTCACAAAGTCAGATTCAATGTGTTGCTAATCTGTACCACTGGCCCCAGACACCAAAATTGCAACTTATAGCACTGCTCCCAATGACTCTGTGAAGGTGTTTACAGGTGTTATTATCCCCCTTATACACAGAAAATGAAGCTGGGGGGAGCAGGGGGCAGGTTCACTTAGTCACACAGTGAATAAGAAGTATCAGAGACAATCATCACATCGGGTCTTTTCTGACTCCAAGTCCAGTCAATCAGCAAGCATTTATTAAGCATTCATTGTTTGCCTGAAGCCACATCAGCTTAAGAGGTAAATACAGGATTCTTGGTAGTCCCTCTCCAGATGGTCCCAAGACATCACTAAACCTTTGGGTCATTTAAGGCAATGATGCTTGGAGAAGAAACAAACGGAATTTGCCCTGGTGCACTGCACCTGGTGATGTGATGTACGCTGACACGCAGTAGGGAAATGCTGTTCATAGAATAGATTTTGTGCTGCATGGGACACCACTGCCTGCTTGGAACTGACCCAGATGATAGTGAGTTTTGTACCTTGCTATGAATGTCCTTCCAAAAAATAAAATTGTTTCTGAGCATGAGAGATAATCAAGGCTTTGTAACTTAAAAACCCTTCCTGCAAAGTTCCTATCAAGCCTTTTCTCGTTGTGCCCCACCCCCTGTGTCCAGCTAAAAGGGTTCTCTTGCTCTTAGCACTTCATCTGAATCTCTTCTTGGACCCCACACGCCCTACCTTGTATCTACTGATCTATGTGCAGAGTAGAGCTGGGCATGTGCGTTGATTGACCACTTTACGTGGGACACGTGCTCTGGCTAAAGGACATAAACAACTTGGCAATGCCTGATTTTTCCTTGGGACCCCATGATTGGAGGGGATCAAAGAGCCTTGGTCCAGAGGGCTGGCCAATCAGCAGTCTTTAAGATGAACCAAGAGAAGAGCTCTACCACTCTCTTCTCTTCCTCTGTTTTGAGCGTATCACTTAGGACTCAGTGAGGGAAACAAACAAAAAAATAGACCAAATGGGACTAAGGACCCAAGGGTCCTTTGTTATAGTGGACAGTGCCCTGGACCAGAAGGTGGGAGCACTGGGTTCAAACCAAGCTTCTTGACACTTATTAGCTGTTTGACCCCAAGTAAAGCCCTGAACAACTCAGTGTCAGTCTCCTCATTTATTTTGATGGGGAAAATTATTTGTGCACTCCCTAAGCCACCAGATAGTAATGAGAGCCTTTGAGTACCAAACAGATGTCCGCTGTAATTGTTCTCCTGCCTCACTATGTACATTAAATCATTAATGAATGAACAGAATTTTATTAAGTGCCTACTGTGTGCCAGGCATTGTCCCCAAGAGCTGAGGGCTACAAAGACAAAAAGGCGATCCCAGCCCTCAAAGACCTTTCCTTCTATTGAGGAGTGAGTTCTTAGAGAATAACATATGGACCATAAATACAAGATGTAAGGCAGATAAGCACACTAATAACTAATAGAAAAATTAGTAAGTGTTGTTTGGAAGTGAGTCTGATTGGAGATTGGATCCATCTAGCAGACAGATAAGCTAAAATTGGCCTCTTCACCGTGTCATCCTGACTCAGTCAATCAGGTAAACATTTATTGAGTGTTTGCCAAGTGCCAGGCACTGTGCTAAACATTGGAGATACTAAAAGGGCAAAAGGCAATCTCTGCCCTGAAGGCAAACTTGGTTCTGTGCTCCTGTGATCTTGAAGACATCTCAGACTTCCTTCCCAGCCATTGCCACCATCACTTAGTCCTTTCCCAAAGTTTCTGAAGATTCTTAGCAGGGAGGGATAACAAGCAAGGTCCCCCCATCCTTCTCCCAGCTGCAGCTAGCAGTTTAATTGTCAAGCTCCCCCAAGGAGCTTCACTTTTAAACTCTTCATTCTTGAATCGTTAAGATTTCAGGGAAATTAAAAGGATGCTGATAAGGGCAATTCATATCAATATGGCGCCTTAAATTTAACGAGTTGTTTCTGCATTCTTATTTGTGGCCTCTGGGAAGGTCAGTGCTGTTCTTATGCCCACTTCACAGATGAGGAAACTGAAGCTTCAAGATGATACATGACTTGCCCCTGGCCCCACAGCTAGCAGTGCCTAAGGTGGTATTTGAATCTGGTTCTTGCTGACTCTAGGTCCAGTGCTCTACCCACTCTGCAACTGGAAAAGACCTTGGAGTGTAAAACCTTGCCAGATGGGTATTTTTTCAATCAGACTTAAGATTTCATTGATGCAGAGTAAAGAAACTCTCTCCACCAATGTAACCTGTAGTTAAATGTCTGAAACCTGTAATGTTAAATGAGTTGTCTAGGGAACTTAGCAGAGAACTGACTTGCCCAGGGTCACACAGCCAATGTGTGTCAGAGAGAAGACTTGAATCCATATCTTCCTAACTCCAAAACCAGCTTTCTATCTATTACCTCACTCTGCCCCTCATAGTCCATAGTAAGTACTTAATAAATGCTTGTTGAAATTCATTAAGTCGAACTGAATTAAAGGTCATTTCTTCCAACTTCTTTATTTTTTTGGAGAAAAGGTTGTTGCCATGATAGTAGACATTTATTTAATCAGTGCTTGTTAATGAATGAATGAATGAATGAAATATTTGTTACGCTCTGACTGTGTACAGTGCACTATGCTGGGCATAGAAATAGAAAAGTAAGATAAGTCTTATTTCCAAGGAGCCCACCTTCTAATGGAGGAGACCACACACAGAAGATTTTAGCTATGAGTCGCATAGAAGGGTCCCATGGTCTTTACAGGGCAGCTGCAGAGTACCTGATAATTCATGCCTCTTCTCTAGTACCCTTTCTGTTGATAAAATCATTTCAGTTCCTGACGATGAACCATTTGACAGAGCCGATGACTTTGGTGGCGAGAACTTTCTGCTGATTGATTGTTGTGTGTTGAGGTGATCTGCAAGAAGTCCCACAGCTTGTACGTGACAGAGCCAGAATTCAGACTCAAAATCCAAGCTGTCCCTCCAGATCCCAGTTTCCCTAGTGGCCTTGTGTTAGAGATTGGGGATCCTTGGTCGATTATCAGGTTTTCTCAGTTTTTTGATGATGATAGAGTAAGGGGGGAAAATAACAATATTCCTGTTTGAGAATGATCCCATGGCTACACTGCTACATACAAGGGTGTTGTTCCCCATCCCCACCCTTCGCTTTCTACCCCCATATTTTACTCATTCATCCATTCTGTTCACTTGTCATTCCTTTAAGGTGAGGCTAGGCCTTTATATTCATACATTGTTGCCGCCTGGCTGAACTTGTCCCCATCATGGTGGGAGAACCATCTAGGACACATTTTCATAATTTGCTGTTAGATGAAATCTCCAAGGTCAGGCTCATAACATCACCTGGCTAGCCATGCCTGAGCAGTTTGGGCCAGAGTGTCAGAGTAAAGCCAATAGGTATCCAGTCTCTTCTGCTTTTAGTCGTGGGCAGCCCATGCCAGCCATCCCCCCTCAACCGAGATCTATCTCCATTTGGCAGGTTTGTATTTACAGAAAACCGAGGAGAAAATAACATGTTAAGTGGAATCCATCATCTGGGATTAAGACAGCTGTGTCCTTTTTGTTTTGTTTTTTGTCCCAATGTGGGTAGAGATAAGGCTTTCCTTGCTCTTAGCCAAGCTGGGGGTGAACTTGGAGCTTTCTATGGGTTGGAAGACCCATCCAAAAAGGGGGGATAGCATACTACCTGGGACCTCAGAACTGAGGAGGGCCCCCAGAAGAGTTGTGTAACAACCCTCTTGTTGCAGATTTGGATAAATGGACACTGACATGGATTACGAAAGGCCCAACGTTGAAACCATCAAGTGCGTCGTGGTCGGAGACAATGCTGTGGGAAAGACCCGATTGATCTGTGCCAGGGCGTGTAACACCACCCTGACCCAATACCAACTGCTGGCCACTCATGTGCCCACAGTATGGGCCATTGACCAGTACCGAGTTTGCCAGGAGGTAAGGGGAGACCCACCATCCTGCCGGGCCAGAGTCCTGGGTGCCTTCCAAATGAGACTGGCCACCCCCTGAAGATGCTAAATTGAGTGGTTGGGCAGGGAAGCAGAGCAGCAAACAAAAATGACCCAAGAATCCCTGGGCTGCCTCACTTTTCACAGAGCATTCACAGAAGAAAGCTAGTTCCTAGGTTAAGCCACATTGGTGGCAGTAATACTAATGGACCCCTTTCTTTGGATTTTACCTATGATTTCATTAGGATAGAAAACTCCCAGTTAAGAAACTCCCTCTACCATTGTAGATTGGTAACTGCTTTGCCATTTAGAGTCTTAGAGAATATTCTGGGGTCCTAAGAAATGGAGTGACTTGCCCAGAGATACACAGCCTTTTAAACTGGCAAATCTGGCTGCCAGTAGTCAACAGGCATTTATTAAGCACCTGCTATATACCGAGCCCTGCTGTATTAAGCAGTGGGAATACAAAGAAAGACAAAAATCTGATCCCTACTCATTCTAATGGAAGATACATGTAGATAAGTAGGTCTGTCCAAGATAGACTAAGTCCAAGGAGCTAAGTCTCTTAGAATAAGGCAACCCAGCAGCCAATCTGTCAGATGGACATTTCAGGCCCGGTGACCTCCTGAGCAGAAGTGACCCTCCCTGCTCTGTCTGTATTGCAGGTCCTAGAACGTTCTCGAGATGTCGTCGATGAAGTGAGTGTTTCTCTCAGGCTCTGGGATACCTTTGGTGACCACCACAAAGACAGGCGTTTTGCTTATGGCAGGTAAATAAAATCTAGCCTAATTTTTTTTTAAAAAAATGTGATTCTCGGGTTTGCAAAATCAAGTAAGCAAATAGAGTAGAGGAGAGGTGGAAATCACATGATGTGGAAAAGATGGGAGGGGATCTTAGTGGACCCCAAGCTTGCAATGAGTCAGCAGTGTGTGACGGTGATCCAAGTAACCAGTGCAAACCTGGGCTACATGGACAGAAATGGCATCTGAGAAAAAGGGGGAGAGAGGTCGGCTGTACTGTCCCTCCTAGCTGGAACACATTTGCAGGATTCTGTCCTGGTCTGGGCACTACTTTTTAGGAAGGCCATTGAGAGAGTGGTTGGTGTCCAGGGTGGTGAGGAGGGTCATCCCACGTGAGGATCAGTTTGTCAATCAATAAGCATTTATTAAATGGGGCAGTCAGGGAGAGAGAACCAGTTTCAACTCAGTGTAAGGAAAAGCTTCCCAACAGTTGGAGCCATCCACAAGCAGTATGGGATTCTGTGGATGGCAATCCATAAGCATTTATTAAGCACTTAGTGTATGCCAGGCATTGTGCTAAGGGCTGGAGAGAACAAGAAAGGGAAAAGAGAGAAGCCTCCCGGGACGAATCTGATGGACTCTGGCAGGCCAGTCTGGGGGAATGTTGTCAGTGAATCATACACTTAGGGGTAGAAGGTCCTTTGGGGTCCTTCAGGGTCATCTAGTCCAAGTGCCTCTTTTACAGATGAGCACAGTGGGGGTTGAAAGTCCTGGCAAAGGTCAGGTAGATAAGTAGGGGTAGAGTTGGGTTTCACCTCAGGTCCTTTGAGTTCAAGTTCAGGGTTTGCCCTTCTGTGTTAGACCAGATGCTCTTTGAAGGCCCTCACAAATATGGGCATCCACGAGAATCGCTTTTTCATTGTGTGGTCTGACCTTTGCTGAATCCCACAACATTGTCCTGAAGATTTAGGGAGCAGCCAGAGTGGTAACATCGGAGACACTGGGCCTGAGTTAAAATCCTAGCTCCGCTTTCTACTGATGTGTGCGACCTGGGTAAAGTCAGCTTGGTTTTTCTGATGTTTGTCTATAAAATGTATCATAAGTCATCTAAATTTATAGCCGAAAGAGATTTCAGGAGCTCTCCGGTCCAACCTACTCATTTTACTTAGGAGGAACTGAGGCCAAGAGGGGTCAAGTCACAGTCACCCAAGTAGTGAGTGATGGGAGATATTTGAACCCCAGGCCTCTGACTTGAAATCAAGCATACTTTGCACTGTCCTGACCTGCCTCTGGGGCCTGGCCTAGTTACCATCCAAGGGGACATCGTGAATCCCAAGTCAGTCCAATCCATATAAGGCAGCAGAAAGTTCTGTGGAGCTATGAGATATGAGACGAGTCTACACAAGCCATGACCCCTGTGGCCCCAGGTCTCCTTTCTGTTCTCTTCTGCTCACAAGGCTCAGTTAAACTTTCCCCTTCATTGAAGAAGCAGAGGAAGCCGTGGGTGGGGCAGCTCTTATGATGTTCCCAAGCCCTCCCCTTCTGCTGCCTGCCTCCTCAGTCTGCATAACACTTCCCTTGCCTTCTGCCAAACTATTTCCAATCATTCTGAGACTGGGCAGCCTCATTTCTGGACTCCATCTGCTATTCCAGCCTTTTTTGTGGCTACATTAGGTGGCTCCACTTCCCTGGGTCCTTCATTACATCTAAAATACCCTCTCAAATTCATTGGGATGTCCTTTTCCCC
>JAQQSZ010019134.1:0-10430 GCA_028646595.1 Phalanger gymnotis
TGTTTTAGAATGCTAAATTAATTAAGTGTCTTTGATTGAGTCTTGCTAAGTGCAAAGCTCCAGGCACTCACCCTTTGCTAAGTAGGTGCTAAACCCCAGGCCCACACCCTTTTGCTGATTAGGTGTGAATCCTTCGGCCCTGATAGGGGTATATAAGATCCAAGGTTGGCCTTTGACTTTTGGGGCTCTCAGTCCCTGGAAGAGTGGTGTGGGACTTTGGGCAGCTGCTTTAAGAACTTCCCAGCTTGTGAACCCAGATGTTGATGCTTTCCTGGTAACTATGAATTGTGATTTGGTCTGTTTACGTTGTGTATGTTTGTAACTTGTTTGTATTTGCTCTGAAGCTCAGGTTGCTGGCTCTTCCTCTTGAACTAAGTGAATGATATTTGTATGTTGGATTGAAATAAGATTGTTAACCCCTTAATGTTGCTTTCCTTAATAAAGCAGATCAAAGAAAAAAAATGAGACATTAACTTGGGAGACTTAATTGTGAGAAAAAAAAGTTTGCCACCATCATGATGGATATTTAGAGTAGCATCAAAATCTAAGAGTGGTTTCCTGTAGATCATGAGGTTCTCCAGATACTCCTATTTGTGGATTATATTGTTTTGGTTACATCAAGCTCTAGAATCTTGCAGAGATTGTTAAAAGAGAACAAGACTTGCTCAAAATTACTGAGCCTAACAACTGAAGAAGGAAAAATCAAAGGGATGAAAAATGTCTATTGTTCATGTTATGGTATTGAAATTGATTGGAAAACACATAGGCCTATTCTACATACAAGATACCTCAAAAGGGCAATGAGCTGGGTCCAAATTTAAATAGGAAGAAGAAATAAGAGTGGATCACCTTTGGGAAACTGCTTAGTTCTTTCAATGACCCCATGCTTCTTCTTGAATCAAAGGCCTATCTTTTTAACACTGGTTTTGTTCTAGTGTAATTTGTGTGAGTCATGGAGCACCAAAGCCTATGAAGAATTAAAGTTGTTGATCACTTAAAGGAGTGGAGAATGGTATGCAACACATTAAAATTAAATAATGAATAAGGGAAACATCCTAAAAGATTGTCTTAGTCCATTGCAGAAATTTTTGTGGAATTTAGAAATTTACAGAGATGCTCTTATATAGAAGACACTTAATTTTGTCTACAAAAAAAGCAGTATTTGGTTTGAATTGAGGTCAGCCCAATGGCTGGTCTACCAACATGTGCTATGTTGGCATATTAATAGGCTTCTTTTTAACCTTCTTTTCTTGGGTTTTCATCTTTAATCAGGGAAAAGACCTGAAGATGGAACTTTCCTTTTAACAATCTGGCAATCCAAATAGGACATTTTTTGAAGATCCTTTGTCCATGACTATCACTGAGAAGCCTACTCCACTCCCATGGCCATCATGGGGCAAAGCCCAATAGAAGGCTGTGATGAACTCCCCCAGTAGGTAGTTAACTGTGAATTGGTTGGAGAATTTAACTCCCCCAGACTCAGGAAAGATAAGTAGAAATAAGTTCAGAATACAAACTGCTTCTTTTCATTTCTGTTTGAAGAAAAGGAGCAAAGGGTACAGGAGAAGGCAGTTTCTAAGTAGGGTCATTACTCAACACTAGGTTGCCCTGAAACAGAAAGGTTGAGGGAGCGCTAATATCAATGTGGGGTTGGCATGGAGTAAGCCTGACTGACTCCCCACTAAGTAAACTGTTAACAGTTTGTGGAAGGGGGAGGAGCCAAGATAGCCACTGGAAAGTAGGGACTTGCCTAAAGCTCTCCTCCAGATCCCTGCAAACACTTGTAAAAAATGGCTCTGAACAAATTATAGAGCTGCAGAACCCACGAAATAACAGAGGGAAGCAGGGCTCCAGACCAGGAAAGCCTGGATGGTCGTGGAGAAGGATCTATCACACGGAGCTGGGAATGGAGCAGAGCAGAGCCCAGTGTGGGCTGCACCAGGACCAACCAGACCAGGAACCTGATGGAACACGCAGTAGGTCCCTGAATCATTGAGCTGTGGCAGATACCAGACTTTTCAACCCACAAACACCAAAGACAACAGAGAAGGTTAGCAGGTAGAGCTGCTAGAAAAGAGTGACATGAGTTCTCGGTGGGCCCCAGCACCAGGGGCATGGAAGTGGTTCAGCTCTGGGGCTGCCTCCAGCTGCAGTTGCTTCGGGCTCTAGGCCCACCAGGTGGGAGGAATTAAGCAGCAAATCAGAGCAGGAGTGCAGAGCCTGCTTAGATCTGAGTCATGGTCTAGGTTGGCATTTCTTGGGTGAGGAGGAGCACTGGTGTGGCAGAGCCTGCTGTGTAGAAGTAGCTCTGAAAACAGCTACACAAGACCCCTGAAACTTGGGACAAAGCACCCTCTGTTCTACAAGTAGTCATACCCTGATGAAAAGCTCAAGAGTCAAGTAGCTGGCAGGGAACATGGCCAGGCAGTGAAAACAGACTCAGATTCAGAATCAGACTTTGGAATCTTTTTTGAAGAGTGACAAAAAAGACCAAAACATACAGCCAAAAGAAGTCAATAAAGTCAAAGAGCCTACAGTAAAAGCCTCCAAGAAAAACATGAATTGCTCTCAGGCTGTGGAAGAGCTCAAAAAGGATTTGGAAAAGCAAGTAAGAGGAGTAGAGGAAAAATTGGGAAGAAAAATGAGAGTGATGCAAGCAAATCATGAAAAAACAAGTCAATAACTTGCTAAAGGAGACTCAAAAAATACTGAAGAAAATAACACCTTAAAAATAGACTAACCCAAATGACAAAAGCGCTCCAAAAAGCCAATGAGGAGAAGAATGCCTTGAAAGGCAGAATTAGGCAAATGGAAATGGAGGTCCAAAAGACCACTGAAGAAAATACTACCTTAAAAATTAGATTAGAGTAAATGGAAGCTAGTGACTTTATGAGAAATCAAGATAGTATAAAACAGAACCAAAGGAATGAAAAAAATGGAAGACAATATGAAATATCTCATTGGAAAAACCACTGACCTGGAAAATAGATCCAGCAGAGAATATTTAAAAATTATTGGACTACCTGAAAGCCATGATCAAAAAAAGAGCCAGACACCATCTTTCAAGAAATTATCAAGGAAAACTGCCTTAATATTCTAGAGCTAGAGGGTAAAATAGAAATTGAAGGAATCTATTGATTGCCTCTTGAAAAAGATCCCCAAAAGAAAACTCCTAGGACTATTGTCCCCAAATTCCAGAATTCCCAGGTCAAGGAGAAAATACTGCAAGCAGCCAGAAAGAAACAATTTGAGTATTGTGGAAAATCAATCAGGATAACACAGGATCTGGCAGCTTCTACTTTAAGCGATCGAAGGGCTTGGAATATGATATTCTGGAGGTCAAAGGGGTTGGGATTGAAACCAAGAATCACTTACCTAGCAAAACTGAGTATAATGCTCCAAAGCAAAATATGGATTTTCAATAAAATAGAGGACTTTCAAGCTTTCTCAGTGAAAAGACCAGAGCTGAATAGAAAATTTGACTTCCAAACACAAGAATCAAGAGAAGCATGAAAAGGTAAACACAAAAGAGAAATCATAAGGGACTTACTAAAGTTGAACATTTCTACATGGAAAGATGATGTGTATAATTCAGGAGACCTTTCTCAGTATTAGGGTAGCTGAAGAGAATATACATATACATAGACAGAGGGCACAGGATGAGTTAAATATGAAAGGATGATATCTAAAAAAATAAAATTAAATTAAGGTTTGAGAGAGGAATATATTGAGAGAGGGAGAAAGGGAGAGATAGAATGGGGTAAGTTTTCCACATAAAAGTGGTAAGAAAAAGCAGTTCATTGGAAGGGAAGAGGGGGCATGTGACAAGTAATGAGTCAATTTTGCTGTCATTGGATTTGACTTGAGGAGGAAATAACATACACACTCAATTGGTTATCTTACCCTACATGAAAATAGGAGGAAGGGGATAAAAAAGGGGACAATAGAAGGGAGAGCAGATAGGGGGAAGAAGTAATCAAAAGCAAGCACTTTTGAAATAGGACAGGGTCAAGGGAGAAAATTGAATAAAGGGGTACAGGATAGGAGGGAGGGAAATGTAATTAGTCTTTCACAACATGACTATTTATGGGAGTGTTTTGCATAATGATACATGTGTGGCCTGTGTTGAATTTCTCATCTTCTTAGGGAGAATGGATGGGGAGAGAGGAGGGGAGAGAATTTGGAACTCAAAAGTTTTAAAAGCAGATGCTCAAAAAAAAGGTTGTTTTTGCATGCAGTGGAGAAATAAGATATACAGGCAATGGCACATAGAAATCTATCTTGCCAGAAAGTAAGGGGAAAAGGGATGGGGGGGGAGAGGAAGGGGGTGGTGGAAGGGAAGGCTGACTGGGGAATGGGGCAATCAGAATATATACCATCTTGGAGTGGGGGGGAGGGTAAAAATGGGGAGATAATTTGTAACTTAGAATCTTGTGGAAATCGATGCGGAAAACTAAAAAATATCAAATAAAGTATAGGTCTCCATAAAAAACAGTTTGGGGAAAAGGAAAAAATGATTGCCACTTCAACAGGAAATTTCTAGCACAGATGGAACTTGATAACTAAGGTTTATAACTGTGGCAAACAGATTTGACCAGATAGAGGATTTTTGATTATTATCAACTTTGTATCTTAAAAAGCAAACTTGAAAAAAAAAGTCTATGGGGAGACAAAGTACCATGACACTCTTAAAAAATCATGTTTGTAGAGAATAATCAGAGGTGAAGGAAGTAAAGATTTCAGTGGGCTCCAAGAAAGGGCTGGTGTAGGCAATGGCATGAGCTTGATGGGGCCTCCACTTCAGAAAGTTCTTTAGTATACACAAATTTTCCTCCCTGGGAGAACTGTGAAGCCGATCATTTCATCACCCATAAAAAATTGCTGTGAGATACATCTAGAAAGGGAGCTTAGAAGGGTGGAGTTTCAAAATAGCTCTCCCAACTATCAGGAATCAAGACACTTTCTTTTTCTCTGCATTCCCAACCATGGCCAAATTGGAGATTGCAGAGATAAAGAAAAAACAATAAAAGGAAGGAAATATTTTATTCTGCTTTATGACATTATAAACTAGATACTAAAATTTGTAACTGAAATATAGTATCATATATAGTATCATTAGTGTAAATTGCTTACTTTCTCAATAAGGGTGGGCGGGGAGGGAAGAAGAGAAAGAATGTGGAATTCAAAGCTTTAAAAATGAATGTTAAAATTGCCTTTTACATGCAACTGGGAAATAAGATATACAGGCAATGGGGTATAGAAATCTGTCTTGCCCTACAGGAAAATAGGAGGGAGGGGGATAAGAGAAAGTGGGGGAAGGTGATAGAGGGGAGGGCAGATTGGAGGAAGGGGTAATCAGAATGTAGGCTATGCTGGGGTGGAGGGAGGGAAGAGATGGGAAGAAAATTTGGAATTCAAAATCTTCTAGAAGTGAATGTTGAAAACTGAAAATAAATAAATTTTTAAAAATAAATAAATAAGTAAAAAGGGTATGTTGATTCTTATGCTTTCTAGTGTTTTTAATAGGAATGGGTATTGCATTTTGTCAAAAGTTTGTTTTTTTTGTTTTTTCCTGTATCTATTGAGTTAATATGATTATTGTAATTTTTCTTATTGATATGGTAAATTGAACCAGCCCTTAATTCCTGGTGTAAATACCATGTGGTCATAGTGTATGATCTTTCTGATATGTTACTTTAATCTCCTTGCTAGTATTTTATTTAAAATTTTTGGATCAATATTAATTAGGGAAATTGGCCTAAAATGTTCTTTCTTTGTTTTTGGTCTCCCTGACTTAAGTAGTAAAACCATACTGGTGTAATAAAAGTAATTTAGTAGGACTCCTTTATATTTTTAAAAATGGTTTATATAGTATTGTGATTGTTTCTTAAATGTTTGATAGATTTTGCTTGTAAATTCATCTAGTCCTGTGGATTTTTTTTTCTTAGGGAGCTCATTGAATTCTTGTTCAATTAGTTTTCCTTGGACTGGTTTATTTAAGTATTCTATTTCCTCATGTGTTAATCTGGACAATATTGATTTCTATAAATATTCACCCATTTTACTTAGATTGTCCTTTTTTACTGTCATATCATTTCCC
Organism: Phalanger gymnotis; assembly: GCA_028646595.1. Classification (NCBI taxonomy): domain Eukaryota; kingdom Metazoa; phylum Chordata; class Mammalia; order Diprotodontia; family Phalangeridae; genus Phalanger; species Phalanger gymnotis. Next base: position 6,101 of record JAQQSZ010019134.1, read on the forward strand.
AAAATAACTCCTAAAAGTTGCTTGAATTTCATCTCATTGGTGGTGCATTAAACCTTTACATTTTTGAAACTAGTATTTTGGTTTCTTTCTATTTTTTAAAATCAAATTAATCAATGATTTAAGAATTTTTTTACAAACCCAGATCTTAGCTTTATTTACTCGTTCAATGGTTTTCTTACTTTCTCCTTTGATTTTCAGGATTTCCATTTTGTTGTTTAATTTGGGACTTTTAATTTATTCTTTTTATGTGTTTTTTTTAAGTTGTATGACTAATTCATTTACCTGTTCTTTCTTCTTTTACTGATGTAAGCATTTAGATATATACATTTTCTCCTAATTACTTCTTTGGCTACACACCTCAAATCTGGCTGCATTGTCTCATTGTTGTCATTCTCTTTTATGAATTCGTTTGTTGTTTCTGTGATTTGGTCTTTAACTCATTATGTGGGATTAGATTGTTTAGTTTCCAATGAATTTTTAATCTATGTCTCCATGGCCTTTTATTGAATGAAATTTCTATCGCATTATGGCCTGAAAAGGGTGCATTTAACAATTCTGCTTTTCTGCATTTGGTTGCATGTTTTATGCCTAATATATGGCTAATTTTTGTGAAGGTGCTTGTACAGCTGAGAAAAAGTTATATCTCTTTCTATTCTCATTAAGTTTTCTCCAGATTTCAATCATATCTAACTTTTCTAGGATTTATTCACCTCCTTAACTTCTTTCTTATTTATTTTATGGTCAGATTTGTCTAGCTCTGTAAGGGGAAAATTGAAATCCCTCAATATTATAGTCTTACTTCCTATTTCCTCCTCTTATTCATCTAACTTTTCCCTTAAAAATTTGAATGTGTATATGTTTAATAATAATATTACTTCTTTCTCTGTGGTTCCTTTTAGCAAGATGTAGTTTCCTTGCTGATCTCTTTTAATTAGGTCTATTTTGTCTTTTGTTTTGTCTGAGATCATGATTGCTACCCCAGTCTTTTTTTTTTCTTCAGCTGAAGCATAATGGATTCTGTTCTAGTCTGTTAATTTAACTGTTTATGTGTGTCTCTGCTGTGTTTCTTGTAAACAACATATTGGTGGATTCTGGTTGCTAATCAATTTTCCTAACCTCTTCTGCTTTATGGGTGAATTCATCTCATTCATATTCACAAATATAATTACTAACTGTACATTTCCCTCCATCCTATTTTCTTCTGTTTATCTTTTTCTTTTTATCTTGTACCTCTTTAAAAAAAAACAGACTAGCTTTGTGGTTTTTTTTCTTTATGAATGCTTCCTCCCAAATCTAGGGGGTTAGGGTGGGACAGCAGGATGTTTCACAAATGGCATTGGTATTAGGGGAATGTCATTAAGGCTGTAAAAAATTCTATGTAAAATGGTTAAGGATTTGGGAACAGTATGTGTAAGGAGGATTACATTCTCCCTCCTTCCTTGTGATGCCATACATCACAGTGGCAGTAGGAGTGATCCTACTGTCCATGGGGAGGAGAAGTGATAGTTCTTCTTCTTTATTGGTCCTGGATATAGTCCCTCCAGTGGTCATTCTGGGTTCCCTTCCCCAGCTATCTCTAGATAAGTGTGTTACAGAGCTGGAAGGCAGAGATTCATTTGCGGGGGTTAAAGGTCAGCATTTCCAGTAGCAGTAGTGCTCCAGGCCCCTCCAGCTTATGCATGATAGATGGTAAAGGCTGGGGACTACAAGGAGTAAAGGCTTCATGAGGCAGAGAAACATCAGCAGGCTAATCATCTTCTGCTGGGAGCCCAATCAGGTCAAAGATTTTGCTTAACTGGTCAGCTTCAGAGTTTCCACAGAAAAGAGGCTTCCTACAGAACATCTCTGTGAAGATGCAGCCAACGCTCCACATGTCCACAAGTGTTGCGTATGCTGATTTCAGGAGAACTTGAGGAGCCTGGTGCCAGAGAATGTCTACCAAAGGTGCGAGTGCCATCTGGCAGCTGTAGATCCAGGCTAAGCCAAAGTCAGCCAGCTTGATTGTTCCATTACCAGTCACAAATATGTTTTCTGGCTTCAGGTCACAGTGGACACTTGGCATGAAGAAAGTCTAGGCCTCTTAAGAACTGTCTCATTAGGCTCTTAATCGTCTCCAAGGGAAGCCCTGATAGCAGGACTTTTTCAGTGGTGGGATTCAAAGAAATCAACAACAACCTGTTCTTAGTGAAGACACTCCCACTGCTGATGGGGTGGGCACAGACCCCACCCCTGTTAACAACTGGTTAAGGGAACTCAACCTAAAATTAAGTCAAACAGGTAGGAACTGGCTGAATCCCACCACTGGGCCTTGTCCAGAAACATCCTCAGGTCTTGGTCCACATGATCAAACACCAGGGTTACCTTGGTCTCTCAGTTTGGGCAGTGGCACAGACATCCATCAGCCAGACAACATTGGGATGCTCAAAGGCCTCCAGCCTCCTGAGGAAGACCACCTCCCAGACTGTGCTGACAGGCCAGCCCCCTCTACTTCCTCCTCCTGTGAGGACTCTCATGCTCTTGAGTGCCACAAAGTGGCCACTGTGCGGGTCATGGGCCTTGTTCACCACCCCATAGGCATCAACACTGATCTCAGCCACTGGTTCATACAGAGGAATATCCATCTTGGACTGTTATCTAGACAACAGAGCCATCCCTGGTGGAGCCATGCAGAGTAACTCAGTCCTGAGGGGCCAGACATGGCAGGCCTTACCATAGACACCTGGAGACTAAAGTGGATCCCTCTCCAACACCCTCACCACATAACCAGCACTGCCAAGGCAGCTCATGGAAAGAGGGAGGAGGAAGGAGAGACTCTTGTACCTCTTCATAAAGCTATTTTGCTTCTGACTACTGTTTCCCTTAATCCGCCCTCCTTTTGATCACTCCCTCCCACCCCTATTCTCCTATTCCCTTTTCTTCTTCACTGTTGGGTAAGATAGATTTCTACAACCATGTGTGTGTATTTTTGCTTCTTTAAACTAATTTAGATGAGAGTGAAGTTCAAATATTACCCACTCCCATTTCTCTATCCATTGTAAAATTTTTCTTCTTTCACATAAGATAATTTTCTACATTCTTTCTTTCCCCTTCTTCTTCTCCCAGGGTGTCTCTCTTTCTTGACCATCATTTTTTTAATATCCTCTGAATATAGTTGATCCACTGCCCTGCCATCTATGTAGAATGCTTCTAACTGCTCTAATGATGATAAATTTTTTAAATGTTGCATATATCATCTATTCATAAAGAATGCAAAAAGTTTAACCTTACTGAGTCTTTTATGTTTTTTCTTTTATGTTTATATTTTTATGTTTTTCTTGAATCTTGTATTTAAGTCAGATTTTCTACTTAGTTCTGTTAAAAGTCAAATTTTCTATTTAGTTTCCTTTTCATGAGAAATGTTTAAAAGTCCTTCATTTCATTAAATATCCATCTCTTCCCTTGAAGAATTATAGTGTTTTGCTGTGCAGGCTATTCTTGCTTGTAATCGTAGCTCATTTTCTTTCTGGAATGTACTATTTTAAATCATCCAATTCTTTCACATGATAGTTTCTAAATTTTGCATGATCCTCACTGTGACTCCACATTTTTTTTTCTTCCTGGCTGCTGGAATATTTTCTCTTTGACTTGGAAGTTGTGGAATTTGGCTATAGCATTCCTGGATATATTCTTTTAAAGATCTCTTTCAGGTAGTGATGGACATATTCTTTGAATTTCTTATTTATTTTATGGTTTGAGGATATCTGGGCAATGATCTTCGATAATTGATTTAAATATGTCTTGGCTCTTTCTTTGATCATGAATTTAAGGTAGTCCAATAAGTATTAACTTATCTCACTTCAATCTATTTTTCAGCTCAATTTTTTTATTTTGTTTTGTTTTGTTTTCTTGATGAAATAGTTTACATTTTCCTTTTTTATTCTTTTGAGTTTCTTTTCTTGTTTTTTATTTATATCTCATGGAGTCATTACCTTCCACTTACCAAATCTGATTTTTAAGGAATCATTTTCTTCAGTATGCTTTAGCTTCCTTTTTTTTTTCATTTGACCAATTCTATTTTTAAGGTGTTATTTTTTTTTTTTTTTTTTTTTTTTTTTTTTTTTTTTTTTTTTTTTTTTTTTTTTTGGCGGTTTTGTTCTTTCTTTTTATTTTGTTGTGGTTATTGTGTATGTTGTTGTCCTACTTGCCGTTCCTTATACACAACATTCCTTCACCTGCCTCAGTCTCCTTGCACAGGCGGCCTCTTCTTGGAATCTGTAGCTCAGTTCAAAGTTTAGCTCAGGTGTCAGTCGCATCTCCTGCACTAGGCCTTTGCTGATCCCTCCTCCTCCTC
>JAQQSZ010019135.1:0-10430 GCA_028646595.1 Phalanger gymnotis
ATGACTGCTTGTAAAGAGTTCTATGTTCCAAGCCTGGGGGTATGCGCCAGCTCTGCCATACCAGCACTCCTCTTTCCCCAAGAACCCCCAACCTAGACTGGACTTAGATCTTCAGCAGGCTCTTCACTCCTGCTCTGATCTGCCACTTAATTCCTCCCACCAGGTGGGCCTGGGGCCAGAAGCAACTGCAGCTGTAGTTCTAAAGCTGCCCCACCTCTGCTGCCCTCAGGGAGGTGGCCCAACCACAAACTCCCTGTCCCCAGCAGCTTTTCCCACTAACCTTCTCAGTTGTCTTTGGTGTTTGTGGGTTGAGAAGTCTGGTAACTGCTGCAGCTCACTGATTCGGGGTGCTAGAGCACGCTCCGCCTGGCTCCTGGTCTGGTTGGTCTGCGCCGCCGGTGCTGGGCTTTGCTCTGCTCCCCTCACCTCTCAGCTCCGTGCCAGAGACCATCCAGGCTCTCCTGGGCTGGAGCCTTGCTTCCCTCTGCTATTTCGTGGGTTCTGCCATTCTAGAACTGGCACAGAGCCATTTTTTGTAGGTTTTTGGAGGGGCTTGGTAGGGAGCTTACACTAGTCCCTGCTTTCCAGCCACCATCTTGTCTCCGCCCCCTAAACTCCAAATCTTATGGAAGTGAATGTTGAAAGCCAAAAAATAGATGATTTAAAAAAATAAATGTTATTGATTTTTGCTTCCCTTATTTTAGTTTGTCATTCACTTCTGGGAAGATTTCAATTTATCAGTTCTGCTCCTTATTTTTACTATGCAGGCCATACATTCTGCTCTCATAATTCTCATGTACAAATCACAGTAACCCTGGGGTTTCACCCTACACCTTTAAATTGGGAAAAATTATATAATTCAATGTTGGAGGAGTTGCTGAAGTATAGGCACATGAAATGGTGCAACCATTTCATAAAACAATTTTGAATTCTGCAAATAAAGTGACTAAAACATCTATAACCTTTGAATCAGAGACTCCATTACTGACCTTATAACCCAAGGAAACCATGATAATAAGGATCCTATATTCTCCAAAATATTTATAGCAAGAGCTTTTGCTGTTAGGCAACAAGTGGAAAAAGATGCCTATGGCTAAGGGGGAATGGCTAAACAATTTGTGGCACATGAATGTAATGGAATATTGTTATATTATAAAAAGTGATGTGCTTGATTAATGAAGAAGAGCATGGGAAGATCTATATGAACTGATGCAGAGTAACGTAAGCAAAGCCAAGAAAACAACATACACAATAACCACAACAATGGAAATGGAAACAGAACACCCAAATTCAAAAGTAAATATAGCAAAATCATAAAGAACAAATATGAGTCATCTTTGTGGAGATGTCTACGGATGTTACATCTTGCACATGTTTTCAGACTTTTTCAATATATCAGTCAGTTGTGCTGAATTAATTTTTCTCTTTATAAAATATTTTTTGGTCATATCAGATGGTTCTCTGGGAAAGGGAAGGGATTTGTAGGATAACTAAAACCTTATTCTTTTAAAAAGAAAGAATTGATAACATATCATAGAAAAAAGCAACTGACATAGAAAAAAAGATTAAGGAGTGAAAATTTAAGATTTAATTGGACAACCTGAAACTATGTCATACAAGAGAGCCTAGATATAATATTTCAAGAAATCAAACAAGAAAATTTTCTAGACTTCTTAAAACCAGAAAGCAAAGAGGGAATAGAAAGAATCTGTAGGTCACCCCCCCCCAAATAAAAGGACCCAACAAATGAAAATGGCCAGCAACATTACAGCTAAAATCCCAAGTTCACAGGAGACAGAAAAAATATTGCCAGCAGCCTGAAAAGAAAGGATTCAAGTACTAAAGATCCACAGTCAGGAATACAAAGGAATTTCAGCCATTCCCCTAAAGGAACTGAGAGCTTGAAATAAGCTACTCCAGAACGCAAAGAATATGAGCTTACAAACAAAATAACTTATCCAGCCAAATAGCACAAACTCACAGGGGAAAACATGGACTTTTATGGAAATGGAAGACTAACAAAATTCCTAATGGGAAGCTTAGAGCTGCATTGATGCTTCGAAGTGTAAACACAGCATTCAACAGAAGGCCACCCAAGCTCCCAGGTGGAAGCTTTTCTAAGTCCTCTTCTGTGGCTAGGGTTCCATCAAAATGACCCACTCCTAAGTATCATCATGCCAACATAGAGACCTAAGGAGAATAATAAGGTGGAAGGTGGCCTCAAAAGACGGAGAGGGGTGGATTCTGCTGAACTCAAGAGCTTTCTCTTTGGTGAATTAGATATCTCAACCTAAGGACAGACTCTGGGGAGACAGACAAGACAATTGGAGAGGGAAGAAGAGTTGTCTTGACTTTTACAGGCACAGTCAATCAAAAAAGCATTTATTAAGTGCCTACTGTGTATGTGCCAGGCACTGTAATGAAGAACAAATCCTTGATACTTTGCATTTTTCACCAGATAAAACCAAAGATTGTCCTATATTTGTTGTATTATTACCCTGATTGCTCATATGCAAGCCTAAGGTCCTTTATGCTTTCTTTGTGAAGAAACAAAAGCTAAATTCTGATACCCCCTGGGGAAACCATGTTTGGTGGCAAAAGCTGTTCTGAAAGGCAGAATTGTATTCTGGAAAGAACTCTGGCTGCTATGTAGTCAGAGGACCTGATTTCAAATTCTGCCTCTGATACTTAGTATCTCTGTGACCTTGGGCAACAACTTAACCCTATTGGGCTTCAGTTTCCTCTCACCTGGGTAGGAGGAGATCAGTGAGGTCACCAGAGTGCCTGGGGATGATGTTTGTTCCCTTCCCTGATGCATGTCTCATAGCAAAAAGCTGCTTGCTTCATGTGACTTCTTGTGCATTCTGTTCTTTAGTCAGCATCTATATTTCTCTTTTAATGGCTCTGGTTCTGCCTGTCTCTATGTCTGTCTTTGTTTTGTTCTCTGTCTCTCGATATATACAATATATATGCCTCTTTGTACATATGTGTGCCTGTCTCCTGGTATTTTGTAGTGATATTATCTAAATCCCTAGTAATTTAGATCTCTACCCAGCTGGCAGTCTAGGACAAAGCTGGGAAGAAGCCCTCCCCTCCTCCTGGCCGAGAGATCAAAATGGAGGACAGATAAGGAGGTAGCCTGAGTGCCAGCAACTCAGGATTCCAGGTATCCTTGGCAACGACCAGTCACCATGGCAACCAGTGATTACCACTAGCTGTGGCTGCCTTACTGCACTCTAAATTTTGCTCCTAGAGAGATTATATTCCACCAAAGGTGGGATGGCTAACTATTAGGATTTCCACTAGAAAATGTCCTCATCCTCATCCTACTCCCTGCTGTTTGAGCAAGCCAGGGTCAAACATCCTGGGGCCTAGGGGTTGGGCTTTTTGGCACAGGGGGCTTCAATGTCTGTTTGTTGCTTTCCCATTTACATTGATTAAATGATTCACCTCATCAATAATTTGGAGACATTGAACCAAACAAGCTAGCATCAGTCACTGATGCAATGGCAGGAGGTTGAGCTCTTCTTTCCTTTTTCCTTTTATTTTTGCAATTTTTTTTTTTATTTTAAACTTCAATACAAAATGAGAGGAGGAAAAAAAAAACATTGCAATGTACCTAGCAGACAATAAAAGAAGTTTCAATATAAAAGAATAAATTTCCATTTCAAGAAAATCTATATAATAAATACTACACATTGTTTTCAATACAGTCCAGCTTTTTTTTTTTTACTTCATTCTAGGTTTTCTTTTGTTTTCGGTTGTGCATTTTTTACTTTATTATTCCCCTCCCTCTTGCTCCCCCTGCCAGAAGGCTGCAATTAAACATGTACATATATATATATGAATATATGTGTGTATATATATGTATACACACACATATACATACACACACAAATACACTCGTACACATATATGTAAGACCATACTATGCTTATTTCTTATCATCTGTTTCTGTGAAGGTGGATAGTATCTTCCTTCATAAGTCCAAGTCTTTCCATGTTTTTTTCTAAATCAGCCAGTTCAGCATTTCCTATGCCAAGCAATATTCCAACACAGTCACAACCTCTCTGAGAGATTGCCTATGAAAGTTGTTTTCCCCTATTTTCTTCATTCCTTCTGCTCTTGGATACATAGGTTTGATTTATATAAGGAAGTTTTAATTTAAAATAATAAAAATTGTCCTTTTAACATTTCAACAATGCTCTAACCTTATAATATAGTTTAAGGTCTGATACTGCTAAATCTTGTTCCTTTACATCTTTTTCCCCCTGGTTTCTTTGAAGTTCCTGACCTTTTGTTCTTCTAAATGAACTTTATTATTTTTTCTAACTCAGTAAAATAATTTTTACTAATTTAATTGTGATAACATTGAATTAGGTAAAATTATAATTTTAAAAATTATATTGGCTTTACCTATGAACAATAAATATTACTTTAACTATTTAGAACCGAATTTATCTGTATAAAAAGTGTTTTATGTTTACATTCACATAGTTCCTGTATTTGTTTTGGCACATATGACACTCAGATATTTTAACCTTTTGGATCCTCCCATTCCAGCTTGATTTTTTTTTCTTTTTTTTCTAAAAAAGGGGCCATCGCTTGACTCACTCCTTAAAGAGAGTTATTCACTGAATGGGTTGTAGGGGCATAGGGACAGGGTCTGACCTCGATGTGGTCTAGCTACCCTTGAGAACATGCAGAACGGCATGTGTAGATCCAGCTATATCTTGGTTAGCCTCCTAGGCCTGTGCAAGGCAAGACCATACAAGACAAGAGGTCGTGGGTCCGGAACCACCCTCATGGCTGTGATCCACATGGGAAAGAACAGAAATGTTTCAGTATGGGTGTCTGCATGGGAATGATCAGGAATGTTGCAATATAGTGAGCATGATGTATCTAAGCTACATGGGCTACATGATACACGTGGCAGGATGTCCCAGTAAAGTATCAAAACAGTTCCAGTAAAGTAACAAAGCAATGCATTAGGTAATGTTTCAGAAACAGTATAAAAGTCTGTTGCTTGCTTGAATAAAGTTGAGTTCTGATTCAGACTGCACCGAACTGGTGTCATTTCTCCATGGAGCACCTGAAGCTGCTGGTCGGCTTCAATGGTTGTTACCTCACTCTATGTGAGTACCTGAAAAGGCCTTAGACTAAAAGGGCCAGGGTCTCCCATTGCATTCTGGGCCATCTCTAGTCATCCTGTTGAATATCTGGTCACTGCATCCAGATGGCTCTGGAGGAGAAAGTGAGGCTGGTGACCTTGCACAGCCCTCCCTTACTCAAATCAAGGTCAACCGCAAGTCACGTCATCATTTCCTTGATGACATTGTCCTCTTCAAAAATGAAGGACAAACACAACAACAACAACAAATGTCTAGATATTTTAAATGATCTCGATCAATATTAAATAATATTGCTGACACAGAATACTTTCTCTTTTTTTCACTTTTGATTAAATCTATTTTAACTGTAACTTTTTTCTGGAATTATGATTACTATCCCTGCTTCTTTCACACTCTGAATTCTATTCCTGATCTTTATTTTATCTTTGTGTGTTTCTCTCATTTTTATATTGTTTCCTGAAAGCAACATAATGTTGAATTCAAATTTTAATCTACTATTTGTTTCCATTTTATGGATAAATTTGTGCCATTCACATTCTAATCTATAATTACTTGTTGTTTATTTTCCTCTTTTCTATCTTTCCTTGCTATCTTTCTCACCCTATTTACCCTACCCCTTCTCACTCCTGTTTTACTTCTTCCCACTACCTCGCCCTCCTATTCCATAACCTACCCGCCCTTCTAAGATTTCCTCCCTTATCCTCACCGTATCTACTGTCCTCTTATTTATTTCTTAATTTAGAAAACTTTTGTACCCTTCTAAATTTATATGGTGTTCCCTCTTTAACCCATTCCTGATGAGAGTAAGGTTCTAGCTTATTCTGTATCAGTTTTTCCTTTATGCCTCATTTGTATGAGATAATTACTCCTTATTATCTCTCCAGTTTTATTTTTTTAGAATCACCCCATCATACTCAGCTCAGCCCACACTTTTCTTTCAAACTAGCCAAATAATGAGGACAATCATAAGAGTACTGCTAATATTTTCACATATGCAAAATAAACAATTTGACCTTACTGAGTCCCTTATAATTGGTCTTTAATGTCTACCATATAGTTCTCCTAGGTGTTATATGTCAAATTTTCCCTTGTGTTCTGGAGTTTTTGTCACAAAAACCTGAAAGTTTTTAAGGTCATTAAATGCCCCCATTTTTTTCCATTCAAGATTACAATTAACTTTGATGGGTAAGTTACCCTTGGTTATAACCCCAGCTCTTTTGCTCTATAGAATATGGTATTACAAGACTTGCAGTCATTCATTGTAGTAGCTGCTAGGTCTTGTGGAATCCTTATTGTAGCTCCATGATATTTAAATTGTTTTGTTCTTATTGCTTCCAATATTTTCTCCTTACCATGGGAGCTTTGAAATTTGGCTATGATATTCCTGTAAGTTTTTCTCCTGAGATCTCTTTCAGATAGTGATCCATGGATTTTTCTCTTTTTCTACTTTGCCTTCTTGTTCTAGAAATTCAGGACAGCTTTCTTTGATAATTTCTGGTAATATTGCATCAAATTCTTTCATACTTATAATTTTCAGATAGTCCTCCTATGTTTATATTATTTCCCCTCAGTTTGTTCTCCAGATCTGTTGTTTTTCTGAGATATTTCACTTTCGCTTCTTTTTTTCCATTCTTTTGATTTTGCTTTATTATTTCTTTGTGTCTTAGGATGTCATTAGCTTCCCTTTGCCCAATTCTAATTTTCAAATAACTATTTTCTTCCTTAAGTTTTTGATTCTGTTTCCAGTTGGATGAGCTTATTTTTGTAATTTCCTTGATTTCCATGGATTGTTCTTATTTTTCTAATTTTTCCTCAATGTCTCTTATTTGATATTTTAAGTCCTCTTTAAGATCTTCCAGGAATTATTTTTTGTGTGTTTGGGACAATTTTATGTTTCTCATTGAAAAAGAAATGGTTTTTTAAGGTCTATTATCTTCTTCTGAATATAAACTCAGATCTTCTCTTATCACCATAACTATGGTTGGGTTCTTTCTCTTTTGCTTACTTATTTTCATTTATTTATTTAATTTCATTTTGGTTTTAGCAGCCATTAGTGTAACCAAGTTCTAGTCCTGAAGTATGTGGAATGATGCCACAAGCCCCATGTCCTTCTTACTGTTTGACATGTATTTCTGTGTCTGTTTTAGTCCTGGCCTCTTTGTGGTTGAGGAAAAATTCGAAGTACTAGAAAACTTTCTGTAACTAAAAAGATTACTACAGTATCTATTACTAGACAGTTATTAAGAGGGGAAGCTAGGAAAGGAGCAGACCTCTTCTTGGAACTTTCCTTAGCCCTCAAGTAGATAGGTACACTGGTGGAACAACGCTGGGTCTTGTACTCTGACATGGTCATAGAGCCAGTGTCCACCTGGGATATTTTCCTTCTCTGCCAGAAATCAATCCTACTTTCTATTTCTCTTCTGTCTGGTTGATTCAGCTCTGCCAGCTCCTGGTTCAGCTTGCTATGACTCTGTTCCTTCTTCTCTACTTCCAAACCCTATGAATCTCTGTATTTTTTTTTGAGAAGAGTGCCTTTGATTGATTCCCAAAGATATATACAGATCCTATTCTCACATGGTTCTAATTAATTGATTAATTCAAATAATAACTGTTCTTGCCTAAGGGGGTAAGATAATCAATGTACCTCCATATTTTTGAAGGTATTTTTTGTTTAATACATCTGAAAAGAATGCATATACAAAGAATTGAGACATGAGAAAAGCACTGGCTCAACACTAATGAATCTACAAGAATTAGGATTGAAGGAAGATGAGAGTCCCTAGATATTTAAAAAATTGAAAACTGCAAACCAATAGTTTGCTGGTAAAAGCCCTATTAACACTGGAGTCTTCGATAAGACTTCTTCCCATGATTTTTATTATATTAAAGCCCCATCTTCTGGCTCTGGGTTTTCTCTTATGCAAAACACAGATAAAGGGGATTCCCCAACTGGTCCCTATGGTATCATGTCTCCCTCCCACCAAGCTTCTTTTTTTTGTTTTTTGTTTTTGCATTTTTTTAAAATTTATTTCTTTAATTTATTTAATATATTTGGTTTTCAGCATTGATTTTCACAAGAGTTTGAAATACATATTTTCTCCCTGTTTCTACCCTCCCACCCACTCCAAGATGGCATATATTCTGGTTGCCCCATTCCCCAGTCAGCCCTCCCTTCTGTCACCCCACTACCCTCCGATCCCCTTTTCCCTTACTTTCTTGTAGGGCAAGATAAATTTATATGCCCCATTGCCTGTGTATCTTACTTCCTAGTTGCATGCAAAAACTTTTTGTTTGTTTTTGAACATCTATTTTTAAAACGTTGAGTTTCAAATTCTCTCCCCTCTTCCCTCCCTACCCACTCTCTCTAAGAAGGCAAGCAATTCAACATAGGCCACATGTGCATCATTATGTATAACCCTTCCACAATACTCATGTTGTGAAAGACTAACTATATTTTGCTCCTTTCTAACCTATCCCCCTTTATTGAATTTTCTCCCTTGACCATGTCCCTTTTCAAAAGTGTTTGTTATTCATTACCTCCTCTCCCTATCTGCCCTCCCTTCTATCATCCCCCCTTTTTTATCTTTTTCCTCCTTCTTCAGAGAAGCTGAGATTACATTGATTTGAAATACTGAAACTGGATACAAAAAGCTTCAGCAATACTAAAAGCAATGTTAAGTCAAATTAAAGAGAAATTAAAATTCATTTTTGCAATAATGACAAATGCCCTGCACCCACCCCACACTCTAGTGTGAGACATGGACTATTCAGGCCCCCAGTTTCTCTCCCAACTCAGTTTAAATGCTAGTTAATTTTGAGTAATTATGTATTGTCAGAAAACTGATCAGTACTAGTTTTTTTTTTATTTTTGTTTACTGTTTCTAATTTTTTTTTTGGTTTAAAAAGCAAGGCATGCTTGTGATGACTTTTTAACAGACTAATTCTAGGTTCAAAATTTTTGAAGCTGCTATGTGGTGCCAACCTGGGAAATAATCTGGGACTTCTTAGATTTTTTTCTATTTTTTGTGGGGGTGGTATTGTGGTTTTCTTGAGGAGTGGTTTTTTTAAAACCTATTAGCCAGTGGATAGCTTTTTTTGAGGGGGGTTGGTTTGGAGTGGAGGGAAGAGGTTGGGTTCTACTTCCCAGATCTGGTTCAGAAAACAGATATTCCCCTCTTGATGCTCTTTAGGAAGTAGTATAAGGAATGCGCTCCTTCAGTAACATACTCCTTTTTGAAAGTTGCCTTTTTGTTCCCCACTCTGAGTAGGTCCAGTGTTTAATGAAACCATTCCAAGTGGAGTGAAGCATGTATTGCCCCTTCTCCCTCCCCCTATTATGGGTTGCACTATATTCTTGAGTATGATATTGAGTTTTGCCAGTCACTGCTTTTGAGCTTAAGGTTCAAACCTTATTCATCAATAAGTGTAGAAAAGCCTGTACCTTTGGAACCACACCAGATGGGTTAAGATTATAATTTTTAAAAGAAAGTCTTATTTTGTTTTCCTGCCATTCCTGGTCTAATCTACTGAGCCAAGATACACAGTTCATTATGGTTCACAAAACAAAGCTGATGAAACGGGTGTGTTTAGAAGAAAGGTTAACAGGAGTGGTGCTGGCAGGTGAAAGTTTACAAAAAGATTCTGATCATTTTCAAGAGAGCTTGAGATGGTTAGCCAACTTCATTAAGATGCTTGGTGGGGTGGCAGACCCAAGACAGCAGCTGGAAAGCAGGGACTTGTGTGAGCTCCCCACCATGTCCCTCCAAAACCTATAAAATGGCTCTGAACAAATTATAAAACTGCAGAATCCACAAAATAGCAGAGGGCTCCAGCCCAGGACAGCATGAATGGTCTCTGGGTGAGGTCTATAGTGCATGGAGCTGGGAGAGGAGGGGAGGAGAGCCCAGTGTGGGTTCCAACCAGACCAGGAGCCGGGCGGAACAGCCCCTAGCACCCTGAATCAGTGAGCTGTGGCAGTTACCAGACTTCTCAACCCACAAACACCAAAGACAACATAGAAGGTTAGTGGAAAAAGCTGCAAGGACAGAGTGAAAGTTCGCGGTTTGGCCACCACCCTGGGGGCAGCAGGGGTGGTGCAGCTACAGAACTACAGCTGCAGTTGCTTCTGGCCCCAGATCCACCTGGTGGGAGGAATTAAGTGGCAGATCAGAGCAGGAGGGCAGAGCCTGCTTAAGATCTCAGTCAGGTCCAGGTTGGTGGTTCTTGGGGGAGGAAGAGTGCTGGTGTGGCAGAGCTGGCTATATAGAAATAGCTCTGAAAACAGCAGCGCATCCCCTC
>JAQQSZ010019136.1:0-10430 GCA_028646595.1 Phalanger gymnotis
ATACCATACATACTCAGTTGTATATCTTACCACACAGGAAAGAAGGAGGAAGAAGATAAAAAAAGGGGGGATGATGGAAGGGAGGGCAGATGGGGATGAAGATAATCAAAAACAAACACTTTCGCAAAGGGATAGGGTCAAGGGAGAAAATGCAATAAAGGGGGATAGGTTAGGAAGAAGCAAAATATAGTTAGTCTTTCACAACATGAGTATTGTGGAAGTGTTATATATAATGATATGCATGTGGCCCATGTTGAATTGCTTGACTTCTTAGGGAGGGTGGATGGGAAGGGAAGAGGGGAGGGAATCTGGAACTCAAGATTTTAAAAAAAATAGATGTTCAAAAGTAAAAAAAGTTTTTTTTTTTTAATGCAACTAGAAAATAAGATGCACAGGCAATGGGGCATAGAGTTTTATCTTGCACTACAAGAAAGGAAGGGAAAGGGGGATGGGAGGGGAATGGGGTGACAGAGGGGAGGGCAGACTGGGGAACAGAGCGACCAGAATGTACACCATCTTGGAGTGGGGTGGGTGGAGGACATGGGGAGAAAATTTGTAATTGAAATGCCTGTGAAAATCAATGCTGAAAACCAAACATTAAAAATAAATTTAAAAAAAAATTAGGTAAGCCGAACCATAAGAAATTACCCAAGAAAGCTGAGAAGTCCATGAATGAATGATTCCAGTGTACTGATGCTATCTATTTCCTATCAAAGAGGGGATCAATTCAGGAAGCAGAATGAGGATTTTTTTAAACATGGTCCAATTTGTTTTGTTTGAATACATACACACACATGCACACTCACTACATGTATGTATTTGTGTATATGTATATATATACATATCTATCTATATATCTATATACACACACAGATGTAGGATATATACATATATATGTACATATCTATATATGTGTGTGTGTATACATACATACGTATATATATGTATGGAAATGGGAAGCCAAGATAATATATGTTATTTTTTAGCTTTTAAAAAAATAAGATCTGCAAGGTACTTTACTTGCATTGTTTTATTTGGACTTCACAAAGCCATGCTATGTAGCTACTACAAATATTATGCCAACTACACAGATAAAATAACGGATTAAGAGGTAGACTTGCCCATGGTCACACATCTCATACAAGTCAACACAGGTTTCTAAACTCAGAATTCCAAATTAGATATCCTAACTCCATACTGACCACTCTCTTCATTAAATTTCCCAAAACCAATTTTTGGAGATCTAGAACTGGAGTTTGAGAGAAAAGTAAGAGTTGCCAAGAAGTATTTAAGAGATGTATACAAGGAAAAAAAATGAAGTCATATTTATAGTTTGGGAAGAAAGAGCATGAGTTCCCTGTGTGGCTAGGGGAAGAGAGAGAATGAACTATGAGTCATTAATCCAGAATGGGGTGGTAAGGACAAACAGAGAAATGAAAAAATTCAACAAGAAGGAAGTGATTAATAATGTTAAGTGCTTCAAAGAGGTCAAGGAGAATGGGAGCTCAGAACAAAAGACCAATGGATTAGGCAATTAGGAGGTCATTGGTGACCTTTGATAAGACATTTTCAGTAAAATGGCAAGGACAGGAACTAGGTTAGAGGATGTTACAGAATGAGTATATGGTTAGAAAATAGAGGGAGAAGAAGGTTAACTCAAGAAGTTTGACAATGACATTTTTAACATCTTTTTTTAAACTTTGAGTTCCAAGTTTTTACCTTCTTTCTTCCCGGTCTCCCTCATTGAGAAGGCAAGCAATTTGATATGTTATACATGCACAGTTAACATAGTAATGTTTCCAAAAGCCCTTGACTCCTTTTCCAGGATGTTTGGTTCTTAATCAGTAACCACACTACCATAGTTGTCAATGACGTTAGGAACTGTCTTGCACAGTTCTGAATTCTTGCCATCTTGTCTACTTCTGTTAAGTCCCTACCGTTTTTGTCTTTTATCATTCCCATTTTTTGCATAAAACATCTCTTTCTTATCTCTAATTTTCTTAAAGACATCTTTTGTCTTTCCCATTTTATTGTTTTCTATTTCTTTGCATTGCTTGTTTAAGAAAACCTTCTTATATCTCTTTGCTAATATCAGGAATTTTGCATTCGGTTGGGTATATCTTTCTATTTCTTCTTTATCTTCACTTTCCTTTTTTCCTCAGCTCTTTGTAAAGTCTCATTGAAGGCCATTTTGCTTTCTTGCTTTTATTTTTCTTTGAGTTTTTTTGGTTGTTGCTGCCTCCTGTACAATATTGTGAACCTTTCTCCATAGTTCATCAGCCACTCTATCTACCGTATCTTATCCCTTAAATCCATTCATCGTATCCACTTTTATTCATAAAGAATGTTATTTAGGTTATACCCATATGGTCTGATGGTTTTCCATATTTTCTTCAACGTAAGCCTGAATTTTGCAATAAGAAGCTCATGATCTGAGCCACAGTCAATTCCAGGTCTTTTTAAAACTGATCGCGTAGAGTTTCATTGGCTGCAAAGTATATAATCGATCTTATTTCAGTATTGACCATCTGGTGATGTCCATGTGTAGACTAGCCTTTTGATTTGTTGAAAAAAAATATTTGTTATGACCAGTGAGTTATCTTGACAAAACTTCTTTAGTCTCTGCCCTGCTTCATTTTGTACTCCAAACTTGCCTGTTAGTCTAATTATCTTTTAATTTCTTGCTTTAGCATTCCAATCCCCTGTGATGAATGTGACATCTTTTTCTTGTTGTTGTTATTTCTAGAAGATGTTTTAGGTCCTCATAGAACTAATCAGCTTTGGCCTCTTAGGCATCAATGGTTGGAACACAGACTTGAATTAGAGTGATACTGAATTATATGCCTTGGGTTTGCACAAATATCATTCTATCATTTTTATATTATACCCCAGTACGGCTTTTCTCACTTTTTATTGACTATGAGAGCTACTCTGATTCTTCTAAGGGATTCTTGCCCACAATAATATATGTAGTGATGATTTGAATTAAATTCCCCCATTCCTATCCATTTCATTTCACTGAAACTCAAAATGTCAGGGTTTAATTTTTTCCTCTCCTGTTTGACCACATATAACTTAGTCTGGTTCATAGATCTTACACTAGCAAGTGGTAGTGCGAATTGAGTGAATCATACTGATTCTATGTCATGACTCAATTCTGGAGCTAACTCAGGTTCCTTTCTATTCAATTATGGGTGTAGTCCAACTTATTTTCTGTAAGAAACTTAATTCAATTGTGGGAATTCAGAGAAAACATTATTTCATTGTCTGAACCTAGCCTTGCATGGCTGGGTAGCTGGACCACCCTTAGCTGCTGTTTAGAGAACTTTATCCAAGGACCTAGGTTATGCTGACCATAAACTCATCAAATCCAAAAGCTGATGCAAGGAGTTTTCTCTCAATTGTACATCTCAAGCAACCCATATGTCTTATCTGGAAACAAGTCCTGTACTAAACAATCAGTTGCTTCCATGTTACTTTGTATATAGTACTTGGGGAGTGAGATACTGCCTTTTCTGAATTCAGGGAACTGCACCTGTTCATTCTTCCACCCTCAACTTGGAAAGAACCTAATCTTTCATCAGTTAGACATCAGATAATCCAATGTTGCATTGTTTCCTTTTAATTAATTTCTAAAATGTTTTAATTATTTTAAATATGTAAAAGTTTGTCTCCCCTTGTATTTAGGATCTGGAACAAAGCTGAGGAAGTCTGGCCCCATTGTGTTGGGCAATTGGCATGCATTGCTTAATCAACTGATATGCTCAGAAGATAGAACCTTGGTTTTCCTCAGTCACTCAGCTGTTATCTGGCACTAAGGCTCCTCTGCAGTATTGATATTTACAGCATCAGAATTTCCTTTAGTCCCTAGGCACATCTGCAACTAATCTTCCTTTAGACTCTAGCCCAGCAACTTCGTTAGTACTGGATGTAGTTGTTCTCAACTCTTCCCTAGCAGTGTGTTGGACCCCATTGGACTGGAGGGCCTCATATTCTGGTGTCATATTTTTTTCTTCTTGTCGTTTTAATACTATCTGTGGGGTTTTCTTGGCAAGGATACTGGAGTGGCTGGCCATTATCTTCTCTACTGGATCACCTTTTGTCAGAACTCTCTACTATTATCTGTCTGTCTTGGGTAATACTGCACAAGGCAGCTCATAGTTTTATTGAGCTATGCCAGCCCTCCACCATGATAAGGAAGTGATCCAGGAAGGGAAAGAAGGCAGTGGTCAGAAGCAAAACATACTTTAGAGGAGGAACAAGACAAAAAGGGAGAAAGAGAGATAGAAGACAGTAAAATGGAGGGAAATACACAGCTAGTAATTATAACAGTGTGAATGGGATGAACTCACTCATAAAACAGAAGCAGATAGCAGTATGGATTAGAAACCAGAATCCAGGGGCAGCTAGGTGGCGCAGTGAGTAAAGCACCAGCCCTGGAGTCACAAAAAATCCAGTCTCACATACTTGACACACTTGCTAGCTGTGTGACTTTGGGCAAGTCACTTAACCCCAATTGCCCTGCCTTCCCCCTTCAAAAAAAAGAAACCAGAATCCAACAATATGTTGTTTACAAGAAACATACTTGAAACAGACAGATACACACAGAGTCAAAATAAGGGGCTGGAGCAGCATATATTATGCTTCAGCTCACTTAAAAAAATGCAGAGGTAGTAATCATGACATCAGACAAAGTAAAAGCAAATGTAGACCTAAAAAAGAGGGGAAAAGAAGGGAAATTACATCTTTCTGAAAAGCATCGTAGACAATGATACAATATTAATAGTTAACATGCATGCATCAAATGACATAGCATCCGGATTAGTAAAGGAAAAGTTAAATGACTTACAGGAAGAAATAGATAGTAAAACTGTACTGGTAGAGGACCTCAAATTTCCCCCTTCAGAGCAAGGTAAATCTAACCACAAAATAAATAAGAAAGAAGATAAGGACATGAATAAAATCTTAGAAAACTTAGATATGATTGACCTCAGGAGAAAACTGAGTGGGAATAGAAAGGAAAATACCATTTATTTTCTCAGCAGTGCATGGCATCACCTTCAGAAAAACTGATTTTGTATTAGGGCATAAAAACCTTACCACAAAATACAGAAAAGCAGAAATATTAAATTTACCCTTTTCAGAACTTAGCGTAACAAAAATTACAGTTAATATAGGGCCATTGAAGCATATCTTAAAAGCTAATTGAAACTAACTAATCTAATTCTAAAGAACAAGTAGGTCCAAGGACAAATCATAGAAACAATCAATAATTTCATTAAACAGAATGACAGCAATGAGACTTCATTTCAAAATTTGTGGGATACGATTACATCAGTACTTAGGGGAAGATTTATATCTCTAAATGTATATATCAATAAAAAAGAGACAGAACAGATCAATGAATTGGGCATGCAACTAAAAAGAAACTAGGAAAAGAACAAATTAAAAATCCTCAATTAAACACTAAAATGGAAATCCTGAAAAACAAAGTTGAAATTAATAAAATTGAAAGTGGAAAAAAAATTGAACTAATAAATAATACCAGGAACTGGTTTTATAAAATAAATGGCTAATGTGATTTTTTTTTAAAAAGAAGAAAAGCAAATTATTAGCATTAAAAACAAAAATGGTGAATGCACCACCAAGGAAGATGAAATTAAAGCAATTATTAGGAGTTATTTTGCACAATTTTGTGCCAGTAAAACTGATACTTTAAGTGAAACGGATGAATATTTACAAAACTATTAACTGTCCAGATTAACAGAATAGTAAAAAGAATACTTAAATAACTGTCAGAAAAAGAAATTAAATCGTCAATGAGTTTCCTAAGGAAAAAATCTTCAGGACTACGTGGATTCACAGGTGAATTCTACCAAACCTTCAAGTCAAAATTATTCCCAATACTTTATAAACTGTTTGAAAAAGTAGGTAAAGGATTCCTACCAAATTTGTTTTGTGACACAAAATTGCTTTGACACCTAAAACAGGGAGAGTAAAGATGGAAAAAGGAAACTATAGATCGATTTCCTTAATGAATATTCCAAGGGGTACACACACACACACACACTACACACACACGTGTGTGTGTGTATCCCTTGGAAGGTGATCGCAACAATATATCACAAAAATCATAAAATATAACCAAGTGGGATCCATACCAGGAATGCAAGGATGGCTCAATATTAGGAAAACAATCAACATAATCAACCATATTAATTATAATAACAAAATATATGATTACATTAATAGTTGTAGAAAAAGCCTTTGACATAATGCAATGCTCATTCCTATTAAAAACTCTAGAAAGTAAAAGAATCAATGGAGCAGTTCTTAAAATAATAAGTAGTATCTATCTATATAAAACCAAGGGAAAGCATTATCTATAAAGGGGATAAGCAAGAAGCTTTTTCAGTAAGATCACAAGTAAAGCAAAGATGCCCATTATCACCATTATTATTCAGTATTATACTAGAAATGATAGCTATGGCAATAAGAGAAGAAAAAGAGAATTAAAGGAATAAAAATAGCAATGAGAAAATAAAATTATGACTCTGTAGATGACACGATGGTATGCCTAGAGACCTTTAGAGAATCGACTAAAAAGTCAATTGAAAAAATATATATTATTAACCCTGACCAGTTCCAGTCAGACATCCCCCCTCCCCTTCCCTATCCTCACTTCCCTTCTCCTCTCGTCTCCCCTCCTCTCCATTGATCAATAATAGGTCCCTGCCCAAACATCACTTACTGGTTGTTTTTTGGGCCCTGATGACTCAGAGTGAACATAAATAGTAACTATTTCTCTTTTGTCCAGAAACTCTGAGGGTCTTCCCCTCCAAGCTTATTTTGAAGTTTGTTTCTTGGTTTGTTTGTTTTTTGGATTACTGCACCTGGGGCCATCTCCAGTCATCCCCATCTATATCTGGCCACTGGATCTAGGTAGTTCTGGAAGAGAAAGTGAGGCTTGTGACTTTGCACATCCCCCTCTCACTCAATCCAATTCACTTGTAAGTCATGACATTGTCTTCCTAATATCATGGTCTTCTTCAAGAACTAAAGAAAAAACAACAACAACACAGTATATGAAAGAAATCCACATAAATCATCAGTATTTCTATATACTACCAATGAAACTCATCAGGAAGAGAAAGACAAATACCATTTAAAATAACTATAGACGATATAAAAACTCAGAGGTCTAGCTGCCAAGAAAAACCCAGACTGTGTGAACACAATTAAAAAACACTTTTCACTTACTGTTTTAACTTAATATATTAACAATTTTCAATTAATATTTTCCAATTGCTTACATTTGTCTTTATTTGCATAAAGACAAACCTAAACAACTGGAGAAACAGAGATTGTTCATGGCTAGGTTGAGCCAATATAATAATAAAAATGACAATTCTACCTAGGTTAATTTACTTATTAAATGTTATTCTAATCCAACTACCAAAGAATTATTTTTCAGAGCTAGAAAAAAGAAATAACGTAATTCATCTGGAAGAACAAAAGGTCAAGAATATCAAAGGAAAAGTGACCTAGCTGAACTCTCCCAATATTTCCCTCTACACAACTTTTGAAAAATATCTTAAGTCAGATTTTGGAGCAGCAAAGCCAAGAAAAGGTCAGAGTAAGACATTTTTTCCCATTTAAAAAAAACAACTTAGGAGCTTGGCCCAAGAGCTCTGTGACAGCAGGGAGCGAGGCAGCTTGGAGCACAGCAACAGTGTCAGCAGTGGGCATTGGGACCACTTAAAACAGTGACTACAATTGCAGCAGCTCATAGAGCTCCTAGCCCAGAGACGGTAAGGGGTTCAGGCAACTAGTCAGAAAGAGATCGCATGGGACTGATGCTGGTACTAGGCACAGCTGGTATTGATTGGTCCATGACCAGTTCTTAGTCCCAGTTCCAGGGCAGGGAGGAGAGCTTGAAAGTTGGTCACAAGGAAGCAGGACTTTGGCTGACCATGGGTGTAAGTGATATTAATTTGCTAACTCTATTACCCATGAACAGCTTTGGGTTGCAGTTCCAGGGCGTAGAGGTGCCCTTGTGGTAGGTCACAAGAGAGCAGGGGCCCTGGTCATAGTTCAGTTACAGAGAGGAGCACTAATGTTTGTGACAGGAGGGGAACAGGAGACCATTCTGGGTAAAGATCAGACCATCAAGTAGGAGAACAGCGACTATACCTCTCTCTGCATCACAATGCCTCAAAAGCACAGAAAACTTACAGAAGCCCTAGAACTAGCTCTGAAGAAAGCAGTATGAGAAAGCCTGAAGCTTGGGACATTTCCTCCCCACACCCAAGTAAGCAGAGCCCAACTTTATCATTAAGATCAAAATATAGAAACAGGACGAAAAAAAAATAAGCAAACAACAACAAAAGAACTTGATGATAAAAAGCTAGTATGTTATCAGGGAAGATGAAGACATAAACTCAGAAGAATATAACAATGTGAAAACAGCTATAATAAAAGCTTCAAATGCAAAAGAAAATGCTAATTGGACCTGAACCCAATAAGAATTCCTGGAAGAAATAAAGAGATAAGAGTGATACAGGAAAAATTGGGAAAATAAATGATAATTATGTAAGAAAATTATGGTAATCATATTAACAGCTTGGTAAAAAAAAAAAGGCAAAAGAAAAATACTGACAGAACTGACCAAATGGTAAATGAGGCACAAAAACTTGCTGAAGAACAGAATTCTTTAGAAAATAAAATAAGCTAAATGAAAAAGGAGGTATAAAAATTCACTGGAGAAAATAATTCCTTAAACATTATCATTTGGAAAGTGGAAGCTAATGACAACATGAGATATCAAGACACTATAAAACACATTCTTAAAATGAAAAAAAAAGAAAAAAAATGTGAAATATATCATTGGAAAAATAAATGACCTGGAAAATATATCAAGGAGATATACTTTAAGAAATTTTGGACTACTGAAAGCCCTGGTCCAAGAGAGTCTAAGCATAATATTTCAAGAAAGTATAATGAAAAATGGTCCTGATTTTCCAGATCCAGAAAATTTAAAGAATCCACTGCTCATCTTCTGAAAGATATTCCAAAACAAAAACTCCCAGGAATATTATAGACATTTCAGAGCTCCCAATATAATGGGTAAAATTCTGTCACATAAGCGTGCGGGTTAAGGAAGAACTTTTATACTGTAGGGGAAAATGAGGCTATCCATATTCAGAGAGAGAACCAAAGAATTCTGAGTACAACATGAAATATAGTTTTCTCATTTTATTTTTTTTGCCATTTTAGCAACATGGCTAATACTAATATGTTTTGTAGGACTTCACATGTATAATAGATATCATTTTGTTTGCCTTCTCAGTGGGGGTTGGGGGGGCAGGGAGCTAGAGAATTTGAAACTCAAAAAAAGACTGTTAAAATAAATAAATAATGAAATTATTTTTTAAATATCAAGGGAATCAATAAAAATATGAAAGAAGGCAGCATCGTAGCAGCAGATTTCAAATTATATTTTAAAACAATAATCATCAAAACAATCTGGTACTTGCTAAGAAACAAGGTAGACTAGATTAGGTATGCAATACTGAGTAGTAAATCATCATAGTAATCTAATGTTGGATAAACCCAAAGATCTAAGCTTTAGGGGAAGAACTCACCATTTAATAAAAAAGTTGCTCAGAAAACAGGAAAGAAGTTTGGAGGAAAATAGGCATAAAGCAATGCCACACTCTATACCCAGATAAGGTCAAAATAGATAAGTGATTTAGACATGAGGGGTGATCTTATAAGTAACTTAGGAAAACATGATGAAATATACATGTCAGATCTATGGATAAGGGAAAATTTTACGACCAAACAAGAGATAGAGTGGATCATTGGAAATAAAACAGATAATTTTATTGCAGAAAATTTAAAAAGTTTAAATTTTAAAAGATTAACAGTCAAAATTTGAAGAAGAAAAACAGGAAACTGGGAAATAATTTTGTATCAGGTGCTCTGATAAAGATTGAATTCCTTAAATATATGAGGAACTAAGTCAAATTAATAAAAATGAGCCATTCTCCAGTTGACAAATGGTCAAAGAAGATGAACATGTAGTTTTAGATGAAGAAATCAAAGCTATTAATAGTCATGTATAAATGCTCTCAATCACTACTGATTAGAGAATTGCAAATTAAAACAACTCACACCTATCAGACTGGATAACATGACAGAAAAGGTACATCACAAATGTTTGAATGGACATGGAAAAACTGGGACACTAATGCAGTGTTGGTGGAGTTGTGAGGTAGGCCAATTAGTTTGAAAAACAGTTTTAACTAAGACCTAATGGCTATAAAATTGTGCATTCTCTTTGACCCAGCAATACCACTGGTAGATCTATATCCCAAAGAGAGCAAAGAAAAGAGAAAAGGACCAATTTCTACAAAAATACTTACGGA
>JAQQSZ010019137.1:0-10430 GCA_028646595.1 Phalanger gymnotis
AGGAGGGGCCAGCTCGGGAACCAATGGTCTCTGGTCATTGAGGCGGGGCTTGAGAAGGCCTGAAGCTAGGCTGGGAGGAGGGGTGAGCCGGAAGACAACTTCAGAGGTGGCGGAAGGTATGGAAGCCGGAAGCTGCGGAGGCAGGAAGCTGCGGAAGCAGGGCTTACCCGAGTGCGAGCAGGAACATGAGGCCAGTGAACATGATTTGGCTAAATACTATCTTGTTTTTCTGTGGCCTCCTGGTTGCTCTTGTGAGATGGGATTTCTGGGCCTGGAGTCTTTTTGTCAAGATGTTGGAATGGGGAGGCTGGTTCAAGTTTTTGCTGTGGTGGGGCCTAAATAAATTTCTCGTTGTTTTCTCCTTAGAGAATCTCTCATACCTTGCGATTTCGGACCATTCAAACATATACATGATTATATTTGAGATCATAAATTCGGCCTTCCTACTACATTGTACTATATTTTTCATTTCTTTTAACTATATTCTATGGAATCTAGATGGATGGACTAGTATAGGAAATTTTCTTCCTCCATTATTTTACTGAGTTTAAAACCCATTTCTTTATTATTGAAAGAAGAAAAACAAGTCCATTCTAACTAATTATTATTGTCACTCTATTCCTAATCTGGAGCCATTCCTATATATCATATCAGAAATATAAATGATATTCTCTTTGTTGTTTAGTCATTACTCTTCAGACTCTTCATGACCCATTTTGGGGAGTTTTATTGGCAAGTATACTGGAGTTGATTTCCACTTCCTTCTGTTCATTTTTACAAATGAGGAAATGAGGCAAACAATGTCACATAGCTAGTAAGTGGGTGAAGCCATATTTGAACTCATGAACTTGAGTCTTCCTGATTCCCAGCCAAGTGCTCTATCCACTATACCACCTAGCTGTCTTTTTGCCATCTGTTACCAATTTCTAATTTGGTCACTATGCCATCTCTATTTCTGGCCAGCTACCACAAACTGATAGATAGGCCAAAGAGTACTGGGAGTGGCAGCATGCAACCCTTTGCCCCATACAAATATTTCCTTTTCCTTAGCCATACCAATCATCACCTAGAGAGGCAGCTATAGTGGTAAAGGGGAAAGCCATTCCCACCAACTGTTACCCACAGAGCAGGAAAGCTGCATTAGCTAAAACAGTCCATAATTTACTCTTATTGGTTCCCTACAGGAAATACATTTGGTTACCCTAAAGGAAATACATTTGGCATCAACTGCTAAGTAAGTTAAACTATACCATGATCTCAGCCTTCAACTATAGGAGGATCCTGATTGAGACAACCAATGACCCTGACCAAAGAAGATTGGGAATAGCAGTGTCTCCCAAACCACCAGACCTGCTGCCATACCAGACCCTTCAGCCACCACTAGGGGAAAAGTTATCATGAGGGAAACCTTCCTCATTACCAACAACTACTTATCAACTACTACCCAATAGGCAGCTGGTCTTAAGAACCCAGAGAATGGCAGGAATTCCCAGACCACAGATCTCACTTCCAACCAAGCCCTCACAGTCATCTTCTGGGGATGTGTTTCCTTTGAAGAAGGGGCCAGTTATTTTCACCAATAGCTCATCAACTGCCACCCATGGCGGCAGGCAAGGAAGCCTAGCTGAGGGACCTTGAAGAAGGGACAGTAGGCAATGTACACCAGGCAGGTCAAACTGTTCTCACCACCTCAGCTCAGAACCAAGGGCTTGAACACAAAAAGCTTAGAAATAGTAATGCTTGCCCTTCATTTACCTCAGCCATTATCCCAGGAAGCAAGCCCTATGGAGGTACAGCCTGAGAACTGATCCTTTGCTTGTTACAGCCACAGCTACTGAATACTCAGAAAAGAAAGTTCTTGTTTCCAATGTCCTTGGCACTATCAAATGGTTCAACATCATAAACTGATATAATGTTATCAGTGAAAATGACAATAAAGAGGAGGCAATAACATTTGCTGAGCCATTGCACTCTAACTAGCATGGTTCCCTTTTAACTGCCTTGCGGTCAAGACCTTAAATATGTGCTGTCCTCCTCATTTGAATTTATCTCTTTGAGATAAGAAAAAGGAAACTACAGACCAACTTTCATAATGAATATTGATGTAGCAATTTTCTATAAAATACTAGAAAAGAGACTCAGTTCTATATCACAAAGGTCATACATTGTCACCAGGTAGGATTTATGCCAGGAATGCAAAGTTGATTGAGTATTATAAAAGCTATAATTATTATTGACCAAAACAATAACAAATCATATAACTTAGTCAGTACATGAAGAAAAAGCTTTTGACAAAACAGAATATCTGTTTCCGCTAACAAAGAAATAAATGGGGATTTTCTAAAAATGATAACTAGTATCTATCTAAAATCAAGAACAAGAATAATCTGTAACAAGGATAATATGGAAGCCATCCCAATAAGATCTGAAGTGAAGTAAAAATTATCACCAATACTATTCAGTATTGTAATAGAAATTCTTATTTATGGCAAGAAAAGAAGAAAAAGTAATTGAAGGAAAAAATAGGGAAGGAGGAGACAAAATTATTGTTCTTTACAGATGATGTCATGAAATCCTTAGAGAATTCTGAAAAATCAATTAAATTCATTGAAAAAATTATCTTTATCATAGTTGCAAGATATAAAATCAAATAAACCCATAGAAATCATCAACATTACTATATGTTATGAGCAAAACAGTAAAAAAAAAAAACCTAGAAGAGAAATTCCATTACAGTAATTGTGATCTGTTTAAAATGGATTGGAGTCAACCTGCCAAGAAACACAGGAAATGTGTGAACCCAAGGAAAAAATATTTTTGTAGAAATAAAGACAGAACTAAACAATTAGAAAAATATAATCGTGTATAGATATGCCAAACCAATATAATAAAAATGACAATGCTACATAAATTAATTTATTTATTCCATGCCCTATCAAACTATCAGACAAATTATTTTATAGAGTTAGAAAAAATACTAACAACATTGATTTGGAAGAACAAAAAATTCAGAATATTAAGGGAATCAATTAAAAAATATGAAATACGATGGGCTAGCAGTACCAGATTTCAGTCCACATTATGAAGTGGAAATCATTAAAGCAGTCTGGTATCAGAAGAGATATAGAGTTGTTGTTGAGGGGAATGAATTAAGCATGCAATATACAGAAGCAAATGAGCATAGTAACCTAGTGTTTGATAAACCCAAAGATCCTTGCTATTGGGATCAGTACTCACCATTTGATGAAAATTGCTGGGAAGCTCAGCAGAAACTAGGCATAGACACATCTCTCATCATATATTAAGACAGACGAGTAAAGTCTGTCAGGGTTAGTCCTCACAGAATCCATATATCTATGGTTCTGTATGTTCTCAAAATGGGTACATAATTTAGACATAAAGTGTGATATAAACAAATTACGGCTGCATAGAAAAATTACTTTTCAGATCTACAGATAAGGAAGCATTCATGACCATATAGGAGATAGAGAGGACCATGGAAGTTAAAATGACTAACTTTGATTACATGACCTTAAAAGCTTTTGTACAAAGAAAACCAATGCAACAAAAATTAGATGGAAGTCAGTAAACTGGGAAAAATTTATGGCAAATTTCTCTTACAAGGTTTCATTTCTCAACTATATAGGGAACTGAGCCAAATATGTAAACCTAAGAGCCATTCCCCAAATAACAAATGCTCAAAGATTATGAATGGTCAATTTTCAAAACAAAAAGTCATAGCTATTAATCATCATACTAAGAATGCTCTTAATCGCTAATAATTACACAAGGCAAATTAAAACAATTTTGATGTAGCACTTCACATATCTCAGATTGGCTATTGTATTTTATCTAAAGCTTTTTCTACATCTATTGAGATAATATTGTGATTTCTTTTCATTTTGTTATTGATATGGTCAGTTATGCTGATAGTTTTCCTAATGAGTTAGTCCTACATTCCTGGTATAAATCCTGCCTGCTCCTCGTGTATTATCCTGGTGATAAATTGCAGTAATCACTTTTTTTTAAAAATAATTTCCCCAACAATATTCTTTATGAAAATTGGTCTATAATTTTCTTTCTCTCTTTTGGCTCTTCCTATTTTAGGAATCAGCTCCCCATATTTGTGTCATAAAATGAATTTAATAGGACTCCTTCTTTGCCAATTTTCCCAAATAACTTATATTGAAATTCTTTTTAAATGTTTGATAGCATTCACTTGTAAATTCATCTGGCCCTGGAGATGTTTTCATTGATGGCTTGTTCAATTTGTTTTACTACTTATTTAAGTATTGTAATACTTAAATTTTTTAAATACTTATTTATTTTTATTTCATCTTCTGTCAGCGTGCAGATTTTTTTTTTTGTGGAAAGGAATTATGACCAATGGAATAAATCATGAGAAAGAAGAAACAGAAGCAAACACACACACACACACACACACACACACACACACACACACACACCCCAAAATCAAAAACAAAAGAGAAAAAAAAAGGGAAGAAAAAGGCAAGCATGAAGTGTGCCTCAATCTGCATTCATACTTCATAGTTCTTTCTCTGGATGTAGATAGCATTCTCCATGGTGTGTCCTTTGGATTTGTCTTTGTACCTCGTGTTGCTGAGACAAGTAAAGTCTGTCAGGGTTAGTCCTCACAGAATCCATATATCTATGGTTCTGTATAATGTTCTCCTGGCTCTTCTCTGCTCACTCAGCATTATGTCATGTAGGTTTTTCCAGGTTGTTATGAAGTCCATATCATCCCCATTTCTTATAGCACCATAGTATTCCATTACCTTCATATACCACAACTTGTTCAGCCATTCCCCAATCGATGGGCATCCCTTTGATTTCCAATTCTTAGCTACCACAAAAAGAGATGCTATAAATATTTTTGTACATATGGGTCCTTTTCCCACTTGTGAGATCTTTTTGGGATACAACCCTTGAAGTGGTATTGCTGGGTCAAAGGATATGAACATTTTTATAGCCCTTTGGAGATAGTTCCAAATTGCTCTCCAAAATGTCTGGATCAGTTCACAACTCCACCAGCAATGTAACAATGTTCAATTTTCCTACATCCTCTCCAGCATTTATCATTTTCTTCTTTTGTTACTTTGGCCAATATGACAGGAGAGATATGGTATCTAAGAGTTGTTTT
This sequence comes from Phalanger gymnotis, assembly GCA_028646595.1. Classification (NCBI taxonomy): domain Eukaryota; kingdom Metazoa; phylum Chordata; class Mammalia; order Diprotodontia; family Phalangeridae; genus Phalanger; species Phalanger gymnotis. Next base: position 5,162 of record JAQQSZ010019137.1, read on the forward strand.
GATTTGCATTTCTCTAATCAGTAGTGATTCTGAGCATTTTTTCATATGCCTATAGATATCTTTAATTTCTTCCTCTGCAAACTTCCTGTTCATATCCTTTCACTATTTCTCAACTGGGGAATGCCTTGCATTCCTATATATTTAGTTCAGTTCCTTGTATATTTTGGAAATGTGGCCTTTATCAGTGACACTAGTTGTAAAGATTTTCTTCCAGTTTTCTGCTTCCCTCCTAATCTTTGATGCATTGGCTTTTTTTGTACAAAAACATTTCAATTTAACGTAATCAAAATTATCCATTTTGCATTTTGTAATGCTCTCTATCTCTTGTTAGGTCATGAATTCTTTTCCTTTCCATAAATCTGATAGGTAAACTATTCCTTGCTCTCCCAAATTGCTTATAGTTTCAGCCTTTATTCCTAAATCATGAACCTACTTTGACTTTATTTTGGTGTATGGTGTAAGATATTGGTCTATGCCCACTTTCTACCCTACCATTTTCCAATTTCCCAGCAGTTTTTGTGAAATAGTGAATTCTTAGCCCAGAAGCTGGCCTCTTTGGGTTTATCAAAGAGTAGATTGCTATGTCGTTGACTTCTCCATCTTGTGTACCTATCCTATTTCACTGATCCACAACTCGGTTTCTTAGCCAGTACTAGGTAGTTTTGACAACTGCTGCTCTATAATACAGTTTAATATCTGGTATGGCTAGGCCACCTTCTCTAGTATTTCTTTTCATCAATATCTTAGATATTCTAGGCTTCTTATTCTTCCAGATGAATTTTGTTATTATTTTATCCAGCTCTGTAAAATAATTTTTTGGTAGTTGGATTGGTATAGCACTGAATAGATAGATTAATTTAGGTAAAATTGTTGTTTTTATTATATTAGCTCAGCCTAACGATGAGCAACTGATATTTTTACATTTATTTAGATCTGACTTTATTCTCATGGAAAGTGTTTCACAATTATGTTCATATAGGCCCTGTGTTTGTCTTGGCAGATAAACTCCCAAATATTTTATAGTGTCTACAGTAACTTTGAATGGAATTTCTCTTTTTGTCTCTTGCCATTGGGCTTTGTTAGTAATGCATAGGAATGCTGAGGATTTATGTGGGTTTATTTTATTTTACATCCTGCAACTTTGCTAAAGTTGTTTATTATTTCAAGTAGTTTTTTACTTGAGTCTCTAGGATTCTTTAAGTAAATCATCATAGCATCTGCAAAAAGTGATAATTTACCTTCTTCTTTGCCTATTCTAATTCCTTCAATTTCTTTTTCTTCTCTTATTGTTACAGCTAATGTTTCTAGTACCAAATTGAATAGTAGGGGTGATAGTGGACATCCTTGTTTCACCCCTGATCTTATTATATTTGGAGATCAAATTTTCCATTGAGTTCTGGCCTTTTCATCAGGAAGGTCTAGAATTCTGTTATTTCATTGAATGTCCATCTCCTTCCTTGAAAAATGATGCTTAATTTTGCTGGGTAGTTGATCCTTGGTTGTAGTCCCAGATCCTTTGCCCTTGGGATATCATATTCCAATTTCTCCTATCTTTTAATGTGGAGGCTGAAAGATCCTGCGTGATCTTGACTATAGTTCCATGATATTTGAATTGTTTCTTTTCATCTGCTTGCATGCACAATTCATTGATCTACTCTTTCATTGTTTTGTTGATGTAAGAATTTAGAGCAATAAATTTTCCCCTAAGTACTTCTTTGATTACCTCTCTTAAATTATAACATGTTGTTTCATCATTGTCTTTCTGTTAAGTGAAAATATTGATTGTTTCTATGATTTGTTCTTTGACACATTTATTCTTTAGTTCCCAGTTACTTTACTTTTTGCCAAAATAAGAATACTTTAGTTTTAGATTACTTAGTTTTCAATCACTTTTTAATCAATCTTTTCACTGCCCTTTGTTGAATATAATTTTTATTGCATTATGATTTCTAAATGATGCGTTTCTGCCATTCAACAATAGATTTTTGAAATTTTATGCCCTAATACATAATTAATTTTTGTATAGGTGCCATGTACTGCTGAGCAAAAGTTATATCTTTCTATCCACACTTAAATTTTTCAAGATGTCTGTCATATCTATTTTTCCTAAAATTCCATTTACTTCCTTAACTTCTTTCTTTTTAATTTTGTGCTTGAATTTATCTAGTTCTGAGAGGGGAAAGTTGAGGCCTCCCACTAGAAAATTTTGCTGTTTGTTTCCTCCTGTCACTCACTTACCTTCTTTAAGAAGTTGTATGCCTGGTACAAAGTGAAATGTAGTGTGTATAAAGTTACTGCAATATTGTAAGATGATCAGCTATGAAAAATTGGCTATTCTTGCAAAACAATGATCCAAGACAACTCTGAATGACTTATGATGTAAAATGTTCTCTGTCTGTAGTGGAAGAAATGTTGATGTCTAAATATAGATGGAAGCATACTTTTTAAAATTTTCTTTATTTTTCTTGTTTTTTTTGTCTACGTTTTCTTCTACAACATGACTGTTATGGATGTGTTTTGCACGACTCATCATGTATAACCTATATTGAATTGTTTGCATTCTTAAAGAAGGGGTAGGGAGATGTAGCAACAAAGCTACTTGCTGCTACTGTGGCTTTGTAAGAACGATGACACCAGAAAACAGGAGGGCTGCTAGCACAGATTCTTTGATCTGCTTTTCTAAGAAAAGTAACTTTCAGGGGGGTAACAATCTCACTTTAATTAAATATACATATATCATTCAATTAATTCAGGGGCAAAAGTCAGCAATCTGAATGTCAGAGCACAGACAAATAGAAATCAAAAGCAGAAATTATATAAACAGAGCGAAGTAACACAAATCAGCAGACAGGCTTCTAGCTCTCTGTCCAAGACATCACATACATAGTTTCCAGAGGAAAAGTACCAATATCTGGGTTTTTCAAAGCTGAGGGGCTCCTTAATGGCTACCCAGACTCTTGTCTGGTCAGATCAAACTACACTCTTCAAGCAAGTGAGCCCCAAGCAAAACGCTAACCTTAGAGTACACACACACACACACACACACACACACACACACACACACACACACTCACACTCACACTCACACTTCTTCAGGATCAGATGGGATCACAACCATGCAACTCAAACCCATGTCACCTAATCTTCCCATGACTTGAGCAGATCATCAAACACTCCTATTCAATCAAAGACTTTTAATTGAAACAAAGACAAGACTCAGAGGAACTTGATTGCCTTAATGCAGAAAAGCACTAGAAAACAAAAGACCATCAAAACATCACACCCTGCTTGCCACCACAGGAGGGAGGAATGGAAAGAATTTGGAACTCAAAATTTGAAAAAGAAATGATAAAAATTGTTTTTACATGTAATTGAGGAAAAATGAAATATTAAAAAGAAAGAATTTATATGTTATGCCACTTGATGAATATCTGTCTACTTTTGATTTTGCTCCATTTTATATGATACTTTTAGTAAGATTTAGTTTTCTTCATTTTAAAAAAAATTATATATATTTTTTGTTTTCCTTTGTCTGAGATCATGCTTGCTACCTCTCTTTTTAAAAAAATTTCACCTGAAGCATAATAAAATCTTTCTAGCTCCTTACATTTACTTTGTGTGTATCTCTCTGATTCAAGTTTTTTTTTGTAAACAACATATTATAAAATTCTTGTTTTTAATCCACTCTTCTATTCACTTCTGCTTTATTTAAGAGCTCATCCTATTCACATTCAGGTAAGATTGCTAACTGTGTATTTCCCTGCATTCTATCCCTGTATTTATCCTTTTATCTCCACTTTCATCTTTTCCCTCCTCATCTATGTTTTGCCTTGGTCCACTGCCTCTGAGTCTCCCCTGAGCTCTGTCAGTCCCTCCCTCAACTTCCTCCCCTCCTACTTCCCTGTGGAGTAAGATAGAGCACTATAGCCAACTGATTGTGTATGTCATTCCCTCTTTGAGCCAACTCTGATGAAAGTAACATTCAAGAGACCCCACTGCCCACCCTCCCATATTTCCCACCATTTTGCACGTCTTTCTTTTCTGTTCATGTGAGATGATTTGCCCATTCCACATCTCCCTTTCTTCTTCTCCGCAGGATAATCCTCTTCTCACCCCTTAATTTTTTTTATTACCCCTTTGAAGTTGCCTTATACTGGCATCTTTGTCTTAAGAACAACAAATATCATTTTCCCATGTAAAGATGCAAACAGTAACACTTTATTGAATTCCTTATGATTTTCTCTTTCCTTTTTACCTTTTTATGATACTTTTAAATCTTAAAATTGGAAATCAAATTTTTATTCAGCTCTGCTCTTTTCATCAGAAAAACTGAATGATTATGTGTGGTCTTGCTGGGTAGGTGTTTCTTGGTTTTACCCCCAGCTCTTTTGCCTTCTTGAATATAATATTCCTTGCCCTACTATCCTTTAATGTTGAAGTTGTCAAATCCTAAGCAATCCTGATTGTGGATGCCCAATTTGAATTGTTTCTTTCTGGCTGCTTGTAATATTTTCTCCTCAACCTGGAAGTTTTGGTATTGGGCTATAATATTCCTAAGAGTTTTTATTTTGGGGTCTGTTTCTGGAGGCCATTGGTGGTTTCTTTCAATGTTTGTTTTACCCTCTGATTCTAAAATATCAGATCATTTTTCTTTGATTATCTCTCTTGGATCTATTTTCCAGATCAGTTGTTTTTCTAATGAGATATTTCATGTTGTGTTTTATTTTTCAGTTCTTTTGATTTGGTTTGATTGATTCTTGATGTCTCACAGAGCCATTAGCTTCCACTTGTCCAATTCTAATTTTTAAGGAGTTCTATTCATCAGTTAGCTTTTGTACCTCCTTTTCCATTTGGACATTTCTACTTTCTAAGGAGCTGCTTTCTTATACTAAGCTTTTGACTCTTTTTTATGATTCTCTTACATCATTTTCATTTCTTTTTCCAATTTTTCTTCTACCTCACTTATTTGATTTTGTCTAGCTGTCTACCTTGTCTACAATGGTCTCCCTTCTCTGTTCCTCCTATTGACCTCACTGTCCTCTTTTAAGTTTTAATAAAGTCCCAATTTTAACTAGAAGTCTTTCTCATCCTCTCTTAATTTTAGAGAGTTTTCTTTTCTATATTATTTTTGATTTTTTCCTATATATTGGGAAATGGTGTGCTTTGAATATTTATTTGCATGTCACCTTCCCTGTTAGTTGGTAAACCACTTGAGAGTAAGGGCTATCTTTTGCCTCTTTTTGTATCCCCAACATGTAGCATAGTACCT
>JAQQSZ010019138.1:0-10430 GCA_028646595.1 Phalanger gymnotis
ACCAGAGTCCAGAGACCCATTGCTTCCCGAATTGGCCCCTTTTAAGTCTTTAATCTACGCCCGCAGGGGTTTCACACCTGATAGGGCTTTGGGCCTGGGGCTTAGCGTTTAACAGGTGAAAGTACTTTCACCATAAACAAAAGCCAAACTCCTTAAGCACACCCGTTAAACTAAGCCCATTTTGCCTTACTGGCACAGGTATAGAAATCTATCTTGCCATAGAAGGAAGTAGAAGGGGAAGGTGATAAGAAAAGGGGAGGGAATGACAGAAGGGAGGGCACATTGAGGGTGACGGTGGTCAGAAGCCAAAAACTGATGAGCAGTGACAGGAGGAAAGGAGGAAAGGAAAAAAGAAGGAAGGAAGGAAGGAAGGAAGGAAGGAAGGAAGGAAGGAAGGAAGGAAGGAAGGAAGGAAGAAAGAAAGAAAGAAAGAAAGAAAGAAAGAAAGAAAGAAAGAAAGAAAGAAAGAAAGAAAGAAAGAAAGAAAGAAAGATAATCAATAGTGGAAAATTGGATCTAGGAAAACAGACAGTAATCATAGCTATGAATGTGAATGGGATGAACTCACCCTTAAAACAGAAGTGGATAGCAAAGTGGATCAAAAAACAAGATCCTACAATATGTTGTTTACAAGACATACACTTGAAACAGAGAGACACCTACAGAGTAAAGGTAAGAGGCTGGAACAGAATCTATTATGCTTTAGCCGAAGTAAAAAAAAAAAAGCAGGGAGGGGCAGTAATCATGATCTCAAGAAAAAGCAAAAGCAAAAATAGATCTAATTAAAAGAGATATGGAAGGAAATTCCATCTTACTAAAAGGTACCATAGACAATGAAGTTATATCCAAACTAAAACATGCATGCTTCAAATGGTACAGAACCCAAATTCTCAAAGGAAAAGTTAAATGAGTTATAGGAGGAAATAGAAAGTAAAACTACACTAGTGGGGACCCTCAACTTTCCCCTCTCAGAACAAGATGAAACGTACCACAAAATAAATGAGAAAGAAATTAAAGAAATGAATCAAATTTTTAAAAAAGTTAGATATGAAAGATCTCTAGAGGAAACTGAATGCAGAAAGGAATATACCATCTTCTCAGTGGTACCTGACACCTACACAAAAAATTGAACATATAGTAGGGCATAAAAACCTCACAAACAGATGCAGAAAGGCAGAAATATTAAATCTGTCTATTTCAGATCATAAAGTTATAAAAATCACATTTAAAAAGGGCAGTGGAAAGAGAGATTAAATTAATTGGAAACTAAGTAAACTAATCCTAAAGAATGAGTGGGTGAAATGATAAATCATAGAAACAATAAATAATTTCATCAAGACAATGACAACAGTAAGACAATGGACCAAAATTTATGTCATGTAGACAAAGCAGTGCTTAGGGAGAATTTTATATCTAGAAACTCTTACACGAATAAAATTGAGAAAGTGCAGATCGAGGAATGCAATTAAAAAAAATAAGCTAGAAAAAGAACACATTTAAAATCCCCAATGAAACATCAAATTGAAAATCCTGAAACTCAAAAGACAGATTCAGATTAATAAAGTTCAAAGAAAACAAATGAAATGATAAAACTAGAAGCTGGTCTTTTGAAAAAAAACACAATAAAATAGATAAACCATTGGCTAGTTTGATTTTTAAAAGAAGAAAATCAAAGTACCAGTATCAAAAATGAAAAGGGTGAATTCACCAACAATGAAGAGAAAATTAAAGTAATTAGTAGGAGCTATTTTCCCAGTTATATTTCAATCAATCTGACAATCTAAGTGAAATGGATGAATATTTATAAAATCACAAATTGCCCAGATTGACAGACGAGGAAAGAGAATACTTAAATAATCCCTTCTTAGAAAAAGAAATGAACAAGCCATAAATGAATCCCCTAAGAAAAATTCCCAGGGCCAGATGGATTCACCAGTTAATTCTACCAAATATTTAAAGTATTGATTTTATTTTTAAATTAATTAATTTTATGCTTATATTTAATAATTGATATTTAATTAATTTTTATTAATTAATTTAAATAATTAGTTAATTCTAATACTATATAAATTATTCGGAAAAACAGGTGAAGAAAGAGTCCTACCAAATTTCTTTTAGAAAACAAATATGTTACTGATACCTAAACTAGGAAGAGAGAAAACAGAAAACAAAAATCAGATCCATTTCCCTAATGAATAGTGATATAAAAATTTTAAATAAATTACTAGCAAGGAGATTTCAGCAATATATGACAATGATCATACACTATCACCATATGGGATTCATACCAGCATTGGTTCACTATCAGGAAAACTATCAGTATAACTGACCGTATCAATAACAAAACCAACAGTGAAGTCATACGATTATCTCAATAGACACAGAAACAGCTTTGGGCAAAATATAGCACTCATTCCTTTTAGACACAGTAGACAACATAGGAATAAATGGAGCTCTCCTTCAAATGAGAATTAGTATCTATCTAAATCCATCAGCAAGCATTATCTGTAATGGGGATAAGCTAGTAGTTTTCCCAAAAAAGATCAAGAGTTAAGCAAGGATGCCCATTATCACCACTATTATTCAATATTGTACTAAAAATACTAGTTATAGTAGTAAGAGAAGAAAAAAGAAATTCAGGGAGTTAGAATAGTCAATGAGAAAATAAAACTGTCATTCTTAGCAGATGATATGATGGTATAGTTGGAGAATTCTAGAGAATCTATTTTTAAAAACTAGCTGAAATAATTAGCAACTTTGGCAAAGTTGCAGGATATAAAATAAACCCACACAAATCATCAGCTTTTCTACATATTACCAACAAAGTCTAGAAGCAAGAAACAGAAAAGAGAAACTCCATTTAAAATAACTATGGGCCGTTGGGGCTGCGTAGCGCCGCAACCATGGCCATCCGATACCCCATGGCCGTGGGCCTCAACAAGGGCCACAAAGTTACCAAAAATGTTTCGAAGCCGCGACACTGCCGCCGTGGGCGCTTGACCAAGCACACCAAGTTTGTGAGAGATATGATCCGGGAAGTGTGTGGATTTGCCCCTTATGAGAGGCGCGCCATGGAATTGTTAAAGGTCTCTAAGGATAAGACAGCACTTAAGTTCATCAAAAAAAGGGTGGGAACTCACATCCGGGCCAAGAGGAAGAGAGAGGAGCTCAGCAACGTCCTAGCTGCCATGAGGAAGGCTGCTGCCAAGAAGGACTAAAGGACTAGAAGGACTAAACTGGACCCTGCGCCAATCTTTCCCACTTACCCAATAAAGATTTGACAAATAAAAAAAATAAAATAAAATAACTATGGACGATATAAACTATTTTGGAGTCTATTTGCCAAGACAAGTCCAGGAACTAAATGAGTAATTTTTTAAAAAGCCTTGGTAAGGTTTTTTTTTTTAATTGTTAATTGACTCAGTTTCTCCATAGTGTTATTTCCTTTTTGAATAGGAAAGCTTCCCACCTGGTTAATCCTAAGCATGGCTATCATATTTTGTGAATAATGTGGACTTTTGCTGCATGACTGTCTGCTCTCAAAAATTAACTATGACTCTTACTTGAAATCAAACAGAATTAAGGTTGCTTTAACCCAGGCCAGCACAACATGCAACGCATGGTCCACTTATGGCCCTCAGGTCATCTGTGGCACACCAAAGGATTTCACAAAGCCCACAAAAAAATGTAGAGGAAGACATCCTTTGTAAAGGAAATCCTTCGGGATGCTGAAAGCAGCCAGAGGGCCATAAGTACCCTTGGGCTGCAAGTCATACAGACCTGCTTTAACCTGTTATACTTATGCTAAGTCACTCTGTGCCTTAGTCATAGTCCAGAAGGAAGAGTCTTGAGGTTGTTACAATCATGTCTCTCCTCCCTTTCATAGCACATCTCTCTAACCATGGCAGGTAAAATTATAATTTTTTCTAATATAATGAATATTGTTGCAATGCTCCAACACCTCTAAACTGTTATAAGGGGATGCTTAGATAGATAGAGATAGATAGATACAGACAGATATAGGTGTGTGTGTGTACGTACATGTATGTGTATTTATGTATGTGTGTATCTATATACATATATACAGTTATAAGGTACCTTATTGCTTAGGCTACTTTGATATTCTTCCTATAGCAATGTTGTTTATAAGCTGAGCTTTATAAGGTCTGATTCTGTTTTTTTAACCATATGAACTAAGTATTGAAATGCTAACTGGTTAGATTTTATGAGATTTTACTAAATTATACTAAATCTAACCTAACATTGTTTCATTTTCCACCCACGCAGTCTCCTTGCAGTTGTCATCATGGCAACCAGGCTCAGGCTGTGCCAGAGTTCCATGCACTTTCTTTTTGCTACTTTTTCGTTTTTTCTTAGCTGAATGAACAACAGCATGATTATGCAAGCTGGTGGACTCTCAAAAAGTAATTTGTTCTTATATTACCCGAGACCCCCCATCTTGCTCTTCTGAAGAAGAGCCCGAATGCTGTGGCACAGAAAGATTCCCACGGAAGCTAAGCCAATTCCTGAACATCTGAGCTTTCTCCTGCAACAGTTTGTCCTTGCTTTTGCATATAATATGGTAACCTGTTAATGAAACCCATCCTCTTCTACACACACCTGCCAATTCTTTCTGTGGTATAATTTGACTTCCTTGCAAACATCTTTCCAAATCTCTGGGTTCTCCCTTCTGTATCCTCTGTTCCCAGCTTTCACAGGGTCCGGTGCCTTTAGACCATTCCCTTGGTAGGGAGGAATAAGATAATTACTCCCATCCTGGGATGTCCATTTCTTCCTCTAAATCCCTTATGCCTCCAAATGGAGATTTTATACCTTGCAATCCTGTTCATGATGCCAAATGTATCACCAAGGCAATATTCACAACAGTCGTTCTTGTTATGAATATGCTGGTGTGGTTCTGAATCACAAAATGTAACAGACTCTCCATATAGAAGACAGAAGCAAAACATTTATTCAGACACCAGAAAGCCAAATCCCAACACCAGTAAACCGAATCCATCATAGCAACAAAGAAGTTAAAACAAATTATCACTACAGAGGGCAACTCCATTCCATAGCCTTCATCCTTCCACCCCTCTTCCCGCTGGGGCCTCCACACAAACAAACACTCCCAGAACAACTAACTTGCCTCTCTCTCTCCCTCAGCTCTAACTGCTCTCACTAGCTTCCTTCCTGGTCCATCCTTTCCTGTTCGACTTGTTCAGCAAGCTCCTCCTACCACATGTGACTTAGGCTTCCATGGAACTTAAGCAGGTCACATGGGCCCATTAATGGATGGGGAAGATCTTCAAATTAAGCAAAAATACATTATCAATACACTACCCAATCTACACCCCAGTCCCCTTTATGGGCAATCTCATTTGCACCTTCCTCATCATGGGCACTGACTTCACCTTTTATGACTCTACCGAGGCCTTGCAACTTGCCCCTCAACCTTTCTCTGGGGCCCTTGCCCAGGCATGAAAGGGCAGTGGCAGGGAGTGAGGGGTCATTCTGATTCAAACTGGAGCCCTCCTGGGGGCATGTACTTTGGAAATGGCTGGAGAGGACACACACTGACTCTTAAAAGACACACTGTTGGTTCTGGCTAGATGCCTGAAGGAATAGGTCAGGGACATGACCAAAGAACTTGACAGCCTAGCCAAAAGGCAGAAAACACTTGGGACCATGATTATGGACCACTGCTTGGCCCTAGACTATCTGTTTCCAGACCAAGAAGGAATCTGCACCCTCCTTAACTCTTCTTATCACATGTGGATAGATCCCTCCCATGAGGTTCATGAACCCACAGAAGGATGAAGAACAGGGCCAGTGAGGTTAGTGAGCTCCAACTCATCCCATACCCCCAGGTCAACTGAATAATCTATTCTTCTAGCCCCCCCCCCTCAAAAACTGGAGAACTTGGGCCCAAACTGCTTTCTCTTTATCATGTGTGGGCACAACTTGCATCATAGGACCTTCCAGGTTCTTGGAAGGGTCATTAAGTTAAATAAATTAGAGTTAGACACTCCTTCTCTCCTTCCCTATGCACCACTACCTCTGCAAAGTCTACTTACCAGCAGGCACTGACCCCAACAGATTTCATCAAAGTATGGGTCATGGATAGTTTTAAAATCAAGCTTAGTGGTCTTGAGACCATCATGACAGTCTCTTCTTAAGGGAGGCTGTAGCTCATATAATCTGTGCATGGAAACCATTATTATAAGACTAAAAATACTGACAATAATATTTTTCAAAAGTTGTTACAGCTGTGGGCCACAAATAATATTTTAGCTACCATCAGATTGTTTTTCTCCCTGATACAGAAACCCCCAAAATAATACTACTCCCTGATAAGAATTCCCCCAAAATAGTATTTTGCCCTGACCCTTGATACATAATTCAGGGAACAACAGAAACGCCATCCAGAATCATAGTATAAGAACCTCACTCTCAGAATGGATTCATGTCTCTCTACTTCCCAATGCAGAACTGCCCATAGGTATGTTACGTACTCTGTTAGAGTGCATGCCTGAGTTGCGTGTCAGTTCCCCATTTTTTCTCTCCCATTCCTCATCTTCCTCATAATGACAAAATAGTACTTATACCAGAAATACAAGGTTAACTCAACATTAGGAATACAAAAAATATAATAAATCATAATAAAAGGCAAAACATGAAAAACATATGATCATCTCCAAGGTTGTTAGAAAAAGCCTCTGAGAAAGTATATGATTTTTATGATACAACTTCTACAAAGTATTAGCATAGAGAAACTTTTTAATATCCTGAAAACGTATCTGTGGAAAACCAAAAACAAGCTAAGAATCAAGTAATGTCACAAAAACACAAAAAGGAGAAAGTATACAAGAGGACATAGTCATCATCAGTGTGAAAACCTGCAGAAAGGTCAGGAAGGAAAAATACCAAGAAAAGATCAATGGATTTGACAAATAGATCACTGGCAGACTTGGTGAGAGTGATTTCATTTGACATGAAGGATTGTAAACCAGATGTTAACAGTTGAGATGTGAATGGTGGGGTGTAATTCATTGATTATTGAATGTATGCTTAAGATTATTAATCAGATATAATTGGGATAGCCAAATAATTATATTCTTAAAAGTTAACTAATTTATAGGTTCCAAGTTTCTAGTGGTCAAAAAATATGTATTATATAATTTTTAAAAGAGCTCATATACTTACCCCTCTGGCTAGGGCTCCTTTAATTGTTGTTGCTTTTGCCTGAAAAAAAAGGTGTTTTTTTTTTTTAAAGTAAGGTGCCTTTATAGGTATCTTTTTTGTCTTAGCTAATTTATAATATAATGTTTAATCAACCTTTTATCCCATTAAAATATTAACTTTTTAAAATATTATACATTGATAGTGAGGTATTTACATTTTCTATAGAAAAATTAGGGGTGCTGAACTTAAGGATGGTGCAAAAAAATAAAGATCGTAATTTTAGGACTATTATCATACACATAAATTCTACTCCTGCCTAGTTTCCAAAGAAGAACAGGCTATTGAATACCATGTATTTAAGACACATATTTTATGTATGGCAGGGCAGGTATAGACTTACATTGGCCTGATTTTTATTGAAATTTGTTTTAAGAACAAATCCCCAAAATGAAAGTTTAGCTGTTTACTTAACCTCACTACCTCACACGCCTCCAACCTACTTTTAGACAGCGCTGTGACAATTTTTTTGCTTACTCTGTTTCTCTGCAACTTTTACTCATTATTCCTAGTGCAGCTTTCTTGGGCCAAGGAGAATATATCTAACCCATTTTCTACATGACAATCCTTAAAATATTTGAAGGCTGCTATCATGTTCTCTTTATGTCTACTTTTTTTCCCCAGGCTAACTATCTCTAAGTCTCTCACCATCCTGGTGGCCTCCTCAGGATATAGCTTATCAAATGTCCTTCCTAAAATGTGGTATGCAGAACTAAACACAATACTCCAGTTGTTGTTAGACCAGGGCAGAGTACAATGGGACTATCATCTTCCCTGGTCCAAACACTATTTCTCTCTTAAAGCAGCTTACGTGTGAACTAGTTTTCGCACTGTTGACTAATACTGAGTGTGTGGTACACTTGGATTTTCAGACCTTTTCCACACCAATTGTTACTAGGCATACCTCCCTTATCTTCTATTTGTAAAGTTGATTTTTGAACCCAAGTACAGGGCTTTACATTTATCCCCATTCCATTCCATCTTATTAGATTCAACCTAGTAACCTAGTCTCCCAGCATCTTATTGGCTCCTATCTTATCCTTGTTAGCTAATCCTCTTAGAGTTGTGTTATATGCACAAAAGTTAAGGAGGTCATTTGTGCCTCCATCCAAGGCACTGATAAAAATGTTAACCGCCAAAGGGCCACAGGCAGATCCCACCTGCTGAAAACCTCCCTCTAAGCTTTATACATTGTAGGCACTTAATGTCTTTTGAATTGATCTGTACTTTTCGGGGCCAAATTTTTTCTGTTATTTCATTGGTGTAGGAAATGCCTCCACTGGTACAGATCAGAAACTCATCCATGGTTTACTATCTTAGAGAGAGTTTCCTTGGTCACAGAAAGGTTAAGTGATTTGCCTGTGGTCATCCAGCTAGGATGTAAAAACTCAGATCAGTCTGGCTCTAAAGCTGACTCTCCAGCCAAAATCCTACATCCTGACTCTTAATTGAGAATAACAACTTACATTTATATATCAAAGCACTTTATGTAGAATCTCATTTGGATCTCACAACAACCCTGTGAGGTAGACAGCACAGGTGTTGTTCTCATTTTACAAATGAAGAAACAGGCTAAGGCTCAGAGAAGCAAGATTTACTAATTCCAGGTCTAGCATACTGTCTACCACACCCTGTTCCCTCTCACATTAGTGATCATCAATCACTATTCTTTGGTCTGGTCAACAATTTTTGAATTTACCCTGGGCATCTGTTTAGACTGCCCCAGGGAAAGTCTCTCCTCTGATACATATGGGTTGTTACCACAATGTCTTCAATTCCTAAGATTTCACCACAGAAATACCCACCAAGTAGCTTAAATAAAACTAAAGTGTCTGCCTCAGAAGAATAATGAAAAACCTTCCTAGACTAGACTTTAATTCAACTCGATATTTATTAAAGGACTACTTTGTATTTAGTCTAGCTTATGGTTTTGTGGGGAGATAGGGCACATAGATAAGAAACCATAAACATCATTAGTTCATCAAAGAGGTACAAAACAAGAGACCATTCACCGTGTATTTATTCTGTATATATTGTATATGTACATACTGTCTTCCCTGATAGAATGTAACCTGCTTGAGGATACGGACCATCTTTATATCCCAAGGGCCTAATAAGCACAGTATCTGGCACATAGTATGTGAAGTCACCTATAAAATGAGGAAGAGTGACTAGATGGTATCTAAAGTTCCTTTCAGCTCTAAAATCACATGTTGCTTGAGAGGTGGAATAGGAAGTTGGAGAAGATAGGGAGGGGAATTTGATATTAACTTGAAGCTTCTGTTGGTTCAGATTTGATATAGAAATCCCATATGTCATGTCACTATTAACAAGATATATACTTTTAGTTAATTCAATCAATATTGTGTAGAAATGTTAAGTAAATTTCATGTTTGTACTTAAGTACAGGCAAGTTTTGCCTTCCAAGCAAAAACTCTTTGTAGTATCATTTGATACTTAAAAATCAAATCAAAATTTCATTTGGGTAAGTTTATCTCAATACCGATGTTGTTTAAAAAGTTTGGAACAATTTTGCAGTGCATCCTCCTAATACCTTACATATTAGTTGCTCAATCAACATTTGCTGAATAGATGTTAAACTTTGTTTCATTTTTAAGTCAAAATGAAGAGGTTTGGGGTTGAGGGGTGCTCGACACCCCAAAGTACCAACACGCCAGGTCCTGCCGAAAGAATCTGACTCAAGCCTTCTCAGCCAAGGGAAAAGATAAAGTTTATTAGGGGTTTGCCATAATGGGTTGTCTTAAGAAATCCCACCCTTTGTGACGCCTGTTTTCACAAGCTGGAATACAATCTAGCTACTGAGCTAGATTGAATCTGAGCCCCTTCATGGAAGCAAGATGGGGATTATATACACAAAGATTGTGGGAGGGATTGAGGGGTGGTCTGGGGTGACTAGAGGAGGTGTTTAGGGAGGGACTTGAGGAGGAATCTAAGGAGGAGCTTGATGGGACTGAGATGAGGTCAGACTCCAGGGCAGGAAGTAGCTTAAGGCTACATGGAGATGACAGACAATAGAGGACTAGGGCAACAGAGCTAGGGAAACCATGGATGAGTTTCTGATCTGCACCAGTGGAGGCATTTCCCACACCAAAATAGATATTTTGATCAAGATTAAGGGTGGGAAACAGCTGGGCAATTGAGGGCTAGGCTAGGCAGAGACTTGGGCC
>JAQQSZ010019139.1:0-10430 GCA_028646595.1 Phalanger gymnotis
GATAAAAAAAGGGGATGATAGAAGGGAGGGCAGATAGGGAGAGGAGGTAATCAAAAGCAAACACTTTTGAAAAGGGACAGGGTCAAGGGAGAAAATTGAATAAAGGGGGACAGGATAGGAAGGAGCAAAATATAGTTAGTCTTTCACGACATGAGTATTGTGGAAGGGTTTTGCATAATGATACACATGTGGCCTATGCCGAATCGCTTGCCTTCTTAGGGAGGGTGGATGGGGAGGGAAGAGGGGAGAGAATTTGGAACTCAAAGTTTTAAAAGCAGATGTTCAAAAAAAAAGTTTTTGCATGCCACTAGGAAGTCAGATACACAGGCAATAGGGCATATAAATCTATCTTGCCCTATGAGAAAGTAAGGGAAAAGGGGATGGGGTGGAGTGGGGTGACAGAAGGGAGGGCTGATGGGGGAATGGGGCAATCAGAATATATGCCATCTTGGAGTGGGGGGGAGGGTAGAACTGGGGAGAAAATTTGTAATTCGAACTCCTTTGAAAATCAATGCTGAAAACTAAAAATATTAAATAAATAAAAAATACTTTAAAAAAAAGACTTAAAATAATTATAACAAACCTTTCTCCATCAAAGGCAGTGGAATCACCACTCTTAGACCCTAACAACACAATCTCCAAGGTTCCTGTAGTGGAAATAGCATGAAAGAGAGCAAAGAAGGGAAAATCAACTGGATTTAAGTCAAGTGAATAGAAAGGAGATCTGTGCTGAAGACAACACAATTGTAGGGGCATCAAGGGACCGATTTATAAAATATCTTAAAAGGAGAAAATACCAGAAGGGTATCTTTGACTTTATTGATTTTCTAAAAGATCATAAGGAACCAGCTGTTGATGGGGAAACATCAATAGCTGCTGACTTATATACCCATTCTCTCTTCTAGACAGAATCTTTATGAGGGCCACTTAACATCAACCTTTGATGATAAGCATAATAAGGAAGAAGGATTCCATAAATGATATTCAACAGCAGATCATATATGTATCATCTCATAACTAATAGACACATGTCTAGAATATAAGTCCTATCATTCTGTTTATTATATTGTTATTCAATGATAGAAGATTAATGATAATTCAATAATAGAAGATTCGATAATAGGAGAACAAAATGCTGCCTTCCAGGATCTTCAGTATCCATACATCATGACCATTCAGGATTCCTTGGAAAATAGCACAAGTAGCCATGCTAAGGAGACATCTGATGATAAACATCGGGTGAGGCACAGAACAGGGACGTGGTGGTTCACCCAAGGTATTTGCCATGATGATAGAGGAGACCCAGTGCAAAGTCCAAGTCTAGGAGGGATTCCCTGGGGAGGGCTAAGTTGTCCAGATTTTCCTGTTTATGGGTGACGCTATGCTGACTACATCAAGCCCCAAGAATGGAAGAACCTCCCGGGAGAGCTCTGTGGACTGCTGTCCACACAAGAAACACAAAGCAGGTGTAGACTGTCTATTGGCCAGGTTACACCACGCACATCCTTGAGAGTTGGTTGGTACAGAGGTAAAGTGAGCTGAGTCCAGAGTGAAAAAGGAATACTTCATTGCCTCTGTGGTCTGCTATTTGCTTTCTGTAACTATATAAAGATATGATGTGGGAACCAAATCCTTTACCCCATGCTCCCCTGAAATATTCTCTTCTCCAGTCTAACCATCTCCAGTTCTCTCAACAAATCCTTATGATCTGTGCTCTTGAGGCCCCTCACCATTCTGGATGGGTACAACTTTGAACATATTCCATCTTCATATAGTGCCTACTATGTGCCAGGCACTGTGCTGAGCACTTTACAAATATTATCTCATTTGATCCTCAAAACAACCCTGGGAGGTAGATGTTCTTATAATCCCCATTTTACAGATGTGGAAATTGAAGTTAAGAGAGGGACTTGGCCAGGGTCACACAGTGAGTGTGTGAGGTCAGGACTATAGGATTGTTGAACCTAGTTCGATACTCTATCCGCTGCCCTCATCACCTTTTTCTGTTGCTTTCTATATTACTTGCTGCACTCTGGCCAAATGGAGACTGGGTGGCCATTTGTGGGGGATGTTGTGGAGGTAATTGGGAAGGAGTGAGTCTTCAAACAGAGCCTGGCTGGGCTGTCAGGTATGTTATAGTGGGATTCCATTCAGGTAGAGATTAGGGCTTTGAACTCCTTTCCAGTGCTCATATTTAGTGATTGTAAGATCCATGCATCAAGTAAAGTGCTGGACTCTAAGACCTCCAAGAACCTTCCAACTCTAAACTTATTTAAGTTGATGGTGTGAATCTTAACTCCTAATTAAACCCCAGCCCAAGATATGTTCTGGAGGCTGGTGACCTATTTCCAGTGTGATGAAAGAGTTCAACTCACTTGAACAGACTTCTATGAAGAACCTACTATGTGCTGGGTCTCATGCTTAGTGCTGGGGATATAAATGAAAGGGCTGCCCCAGACCCCCTATGCCAGTAACTACAGAAGACCTGGACTTTCTGACTGAATCAATCAATCAGAGGTATGGACTAGATGGGCATAAGCCATAGACATCTTTATCGAATCAGTCCATCAAAGGCATTCTAATGAGCTTTGGAAAAATGAGTTTGGAAGGGATGAAGGCCATTGGATGAAGTGACCCTATATGGGAAGTATATTGGGATTGGTTGAGGAGACTTGGTCATACCCTAAGGCACTTGTCTGAAGGAGCAGCCCAGTTGGGATGCTGCCTCCCAGTGGGGAGCCCTAAAGAGAACTATCTCTGCCACCTTTCTAGAGGAAGATCTTTTAAGCTTTGAAGGGTCAGAGGACTTGGGCTTCTCATTGTGCTATCAGTGTCTCTGGAGCAGCAGAGATTGGTAGAAACATCCACATTGGGAGCCAAGGACAAACTAGATCTCTAGAGGAAGGAAGCCAAGAAGGAAGGAAGTCGAAAAGGACCTATATATACAAAAGTATTTATGGTAGGCTTTATCATGTGTAACAACAATGTTACTTGCAGCTACTGTGGTTAAGCAA
Organism: Phalanger gymnotis; assembly: GCA_028646595.1. Taxonomy (NCBI): domain Eukaryota; kingdom Metazoa; phylum Chordata; class Mammalia; order Diprotodontia; family Phalangeridae; genus Phalanger; species Phalanger gymnotis. The sequence continues at coordinate 3,015 of JAQQSZ010019139.1, forward strand.
GGCAAATAACGCCAGTACACAGGAGGGCTGCTAGCACAGGTTCTTTGATCTGCTTTTCCAAGGAAAGAAACTTTAAGGGGTTTACAATCTCACTTTAATTAAACATACATATATCATTCACTTAGTTCAGGGGGGAAAGTCAGCACCCTGAACTTCAGAGCAAATACAAACGGAAATTATAAACAAAGAAAATATAAACAGAGCAAATAATGCAAATCGACAGACAGGCTTCTAGCTGTCTGACCAAAGCTATACATACATAGTTACCAGAGAGAGAAGCACCAACATCTGGGTCTCCAATGGCTACACAGAGTCTCTTCTGGTCAAATCACACGAGACTCTTCCAGTGAGTGTGCCCCAAACAAAATGCTAACCTCAGAGTATATATATACCTCTTTAGGGTCAGAGTACTTCACACCTCTAGTGGCCTAATTAGCAAAAGGGCGTGGGCCTTCCTACAAACAAAGGCAAGACTCAATCAAAGGCACTTGATTGCCTTGGTGCTGAGAAGCACTCCAAAAGAAAAAAAACAGTAAAAAGTCCCACTTTGCTTGCCTTTACATCATGATAGCCTTGAAATTGGAATCTAAAGAGGTGACTGCTTATTAAAGAATAGCTAAACAAATTGTGATCTTTGGATATAATGGAATGTTATTGTGTCATGAGACAGGATGAAATGGACAATTTCAGAGGAAACTTGGAAGACATTTATGAACTGACTCATAGCAAAGTCAGTAGAGCTAGGAAAATTATTTACACAGTGATAACATTGCGGAAGAAAGCAACCTTGAAAGACTTTTGAACTCTGATCAATGCAAAAGTAAGCCAAGAGTCAAAAAGAATGAAGATAAAACCCTCGTTTCCTGTGTGTTTTTAAGCAGGGTAAATGATTCGGGTGTCGCTTGTTGTTACTGTTCATCCTTCATTTTCAAAGAGGAACGGTGATATCATGGGATGATGTCTTGACTTGCACATGAATTGGATTGAAGTGAAGTGGAGTTGCACAGTCGTCTGCCTCACTTTCTCCTCCAAAGAGACCTGAAGTCAAGATGATTTGGGCAACTATATGAAGGATGGACTAGAGAAGAGAGAGTCCGGAGGAAGAGAAATCAGCTATCAGACTGTTGCAATAGGAGGAAACGAAAGGTGGCCATGAGGATGGAGAAGAGAGAGTGGCTGGTTGTTAAGAGGTGGGACTACAGAATCAATCAATGTGGGCAAGGGATTGGCTGAAGGAACATGCGGGACAGAAAAAAACCCAGGATGACCGAAGTTTTGAGCCCAGGTGACTGGGAGAATGGCAGTATTCTCTTTTTTTGTTTTGTTTTTTTGGAGGGGAGAAGGAAAGGCAATTGGGGTTAAGCGACTTGCTCAGGGTCACACAGCTATTAAATGTGTCAAGTGTCTGAGGCCACGTTTGAACTGAGGACCTCCTGACTCCAGGGCCAGTGCTGTATTCGATGCATCACCTAGCTGCCCCCTGGATGGCAGTATTCTAAACAGAAATAGGGAGACTGGGAGGAGACCATGTTTTGGAAGGAAGATCACCCAGAAGCACAGGACCCCTGAGTTAGAGGGCTCCTCAGAGGCACCACAGTCAACTGGACCTCTGCTCTAGCAATCTATGAAGAAGCTCCCTAATCCTCATACAAAGGCCTGCAGGGGAGGAGGAGCCACTGCCTCCCAAAGAGCGCCTGCAACTTCTGCAATCACTGCCTTTGTTAGGAAGGTGGCCAGTCCACTAAGTCCAAATCTGTCTCCGTGGTGGGACCTTGGAACAGAGTCCTGCCCTCTGGTGCCAGGCAGAAGCTGACAGCTGCTCAGTGTTTAGAGAGAGCGATTGTGTACCCCTGCCAAGTCCTTTTTCCTCTAGACTCCAGGATGATAAATCTGGTTTTAGATGAGTTGAGTTTGAAGGCTACAACTCTAGTTCAAGACCTGGTTTTATCAACTTCTTTTGTGAGCTTGGGTAAGTCATTTGTGGTTTGGAAAGAAGTCTAAAGGGCAATGAGGTGGTGTAGTGGATAGACCACTGGCCCTGGAATCAGGAAGACCTGAGGTCAAATACAGCCTCAGACACTACCTGTGTGACCCTGACAAGTCACTTCACCCTGTTTGCCTTGGTTCTTCATCTATAAAATGGGCTGGAGAATGAAATGGCAAACCACTCCAGTATCTTTGCCAAGAAAGCCCCAAATAGGGTCACAGAGAGTTGGACATGATCGAAAAACAACTCAACAACAACAAAAGTAAGAAATTACTCTGGGAAAAGTAGACTGAGGCCTTGATTACCAAGCTAAGGAGTATGACAAGGGTATGGAAATTTGAAATTTGGCGCTAGAGGGAACCATTGAGAAGAGCCTTTATGGGACAAGAGCAGCATTTTAGGAAGATGCATTTGACCTGCGATGACAAATAATAATCGATAGTATTCTCCAGGCTGGTTGATCTCATTTTGTGGACCAGGAGGCAATGTGTAAAAAATGTCCAAAGTAAAGAATGTAGATTTTTCTTTCTTTTCTATTTAATCTAAAATACATTTGTTTTAAGGCAAGCAGTTTTTGTGCTTATGTGTTAGGATGAATGACCCCTTTCTTCTAAGGAGCTCTAAGTACTTTCTCCCCTGGCCTTGTTCTAGCTTCTCATTTTTGAGTCACACGGAGGGGGCAGGGTTGTCATCAAGCTTAAGCAGATAAGGAGAGGGAGGCTTAGAGATGGGGGAACAGAGTAGTCCAAGGTCAGAGTGAGTCAGTGGCTGGGCAGGGTCTGGAATCCAAGTCTCCCAATTCCCATGCTTTGGTCCTGCCCACTAGACCATGCTTAGGGTGGTCCCATCTAAGGAGGAATGTGGCTGAAATGAAAGGTTTAAACAATCTCTCTCTGTGTCTCTGTCTCTCTGTCTCTGTGTCTCTGTCTCTCTGTCTCTGTCTCTCTGTCTCTCTCTGTCTCTGTCTCTCTGTCCCTCTCCCCTTTCCTTTTTTCTTCCCTCCCTCTGTCCCTCTCCATCTCTCTCCTCCAGAAACTTAACCCTTTTCTGCCAATTCCCTGGTGGACCCTGACACTTCTGAAAACCTCTGAGCTGAGCTCAGAACCTGGCCTGGAAAACGACGAGGAAACCCCCTGCCTTCCTCCAGAGCCTTCCGGGGGCCAGAGGAAGGACTGTTGCAGCCTTGTCCAGCAGAGCCAAGAGGGAAAACATGTGTTTCACATTTGTCTCAGGGATGGGAAAAGAGAAACTTTTCCTTTCACTTAATCTCTGTTTAAACAAACGGAGGACCTGCCCTTTTTGTAAACCCACTCAACGTCAGTTATTGTTCCTTGGCATGAAACCCAGCTTACTAAGCCCCTGCAGAGCCCCCTCTTCCTCACGTAACCTCTCTGAGGGCTGAAGCCTGAGAAGGGGGGAGCTAACTTGGGGCAGATTTCCTCCCCCCTGTGGAGAGGAGGTCCCCAAGGGGTTTGTGTTACCAAATCTAAGCCTCTCCTCGAATAGAGCCAGGGGCCCCCAGGGCTGATGCAGCTTCTAGTCATGACTCAGGACTTTGTGTCTATGAGTGAGCACAGCAAATGATGTAAGAAAATTCCCCCCATTCCCTTCATCCCACAGGCTGGTGGAGTAAGCTGTCCCTTCTGGGGAGCCAGGCCCCATGGCATTCATGGGGGCTGTGGCCCTGGGTGCTGAGTTGCCAATGGGTGGCCAGGCCCTGCCCTGCCCTGATGGGAGCGGGGGCCAACGTCAGCACCACTTGACAAAGGAAGTATTCAGTTACGATGATTTTCCTGTTGGCCAGGGAAGCTTGGATAATTGCTTCTCAGTGTATGTGTATGTGTGTGTGTTCGTAATAAAGTAAACTGCAGAATTGAGGGCCGGCCTCTGTCTAAAGAGAAGTATAGAGCGGGGGAAGCATGCAGTGATGCAAGACGGTCTTTGAAGTCGCTTTGTCAGGAGTCTGCTGTCCGATCTTCAGGAAAGTCCTCGGGAATGAGGTTTCTGCGGCTGGGGGCTCGGGGCTATTGTTGCTGGCGGCGGCTCTCCCTTGAGGCCCTGCGAGGGCATGTATGAATCCCATCACAGCTGCTTGACATACCGTTGCTCACCAGCTCATTACATCAGGGGACTTTTACTCAGACACATTTGAATGCCTCATTGTTTCGTAGGGCAGGAAGTTTACTCTCGATGTAAATGAGGAATTTTTATTACTGCTTGGAAGTTTTTTTTTTTTTTTTCTGAAAGAGGCTGGCCATGCCCAGGTGGTGCCCTGATCCATAGTTTGTTGCCCTAGAATTACAGAAGGTTCGGACCACTTCCTTCCAGAGAATCCCAGAGCTGGGTGGGACCTTGAAACACAGAACACAGAAGGCCTACTCTGGAAGAGAACTTAGAACACTGAAAGTCAGAACTGGAAAGGACCTTAGATACAACACAGAATGTTCCTTAGAATGCAGAATGTCAGAGTTTGGAGGGGTGTGGGATCTTAGAACAAAAAGTGTCAGATCTGGAAGGGCTCTTGGAAGATAAGATGTTAGAACTGGGTAGAACCTTAGAACATGAGACATGGAATACCACAGGGAACCTTAAAACGCAGAATAAAGTTGAATGCAAGTCAAATCAATAAGCATTTATTAACTGCTTACTGTGTGCCAATCATTGTGCTGGCACTAGAGATACAAAGAAAGGCAAAATAATAATAAACACCACCAACAGCGACAACAATAATAGTCACGATAATAGTCTCTGGTCTCAAGGAGCTTGCAATCTAATGGGGGAATCTCAGAGTATAGTGTCGAGTTAGAAGGTACCTCCCACCAGAGAACACAGAATGTCAGAACAAAGACTGGTAGTGGGATAAAGGACCTTAACACAGAAAATGCTGTGCCAGGAGTAACCTTAAAGTATAATCTATGAAGTCCCAGAACTGGAAGGGTATTTAGCACAGGGAGCATCAGAGTACAGAGGGGTCTCAGGGCTCAGGCTCCTAAAACGTCAGTGCTAAAACAAGACACGTAGTCCAACCCTCTGATTTTACAAATGATGAAACCGAAGCCCAGAGAGATGCTACTAAGGGGCTGGTTTAGCACAGCCTGCCATTGGGTTCCTTTCTCGATCTGAACTGTCCTCAGTTCTAGAGGATGAATAGAAAGGATCCCAGCAGAGGACACGTAATCTGAGGGCTGGCTAAGACACAGAAGGATGCCCCCAAACAGGAATAAAGCAACTTTCTGCCCGAGTCGGCCGGGTGCTGACTCTGCCTGTGACTCAGGGAGGGGATCTACACACTCAGAGTAGTCACAGAAGTCGGCCCTTGTTGGGCTGGAGTAAGAAGCCAGGCTCTCCATTTGGTGTCTTCACGCTTGGTGATCGCTCCCAGGATGGGAGGGCGACATGATACTTCCACGTTTCCCTTTTCCCTGCTAAGCCTGATTATTATTAAGTATTAATAATTATTATAATTAATGATTAAATAATTTATTATTCTTATTAAGCCTGATTCCCATGAAACCATCCATATAACCCACACACCCATAGCTTGGCACTCGGAGGACAAGCCTGGGGCTGCATTGTCTTTCTTTTCAACCTATTCAGAGCAGTCCAACCCCCCCCCCCACACACACACACAGACACAGACACACAGACACATAGACACCTAGACACATACACATGTGCGCGCACATACACACCCCTTTAGCTCCTTGATACTTCAAGGACCAGTAACTTCTTCTGCATGGATGCTCCCTCCACTGATACAGCTTGCAGCTCCTGGGATCCCAGTTGATGTTTCCTGGGCTGCTGGGGCCAAAAAAAAATCCTCCTTGGGTGACTCACCCCCTGGTCCCAAGCCTCTGAGAACTTACCTGGGCTCTTTCTTGGACAGTCCATCATTGGACTCATCCAGCGGGGCATCCAACAGAAAGAACTTTGCTTTTGGAGCCACGGGACTTGGGTTCAAAACCCGGAACCACCGCTTAGGATATTTCTGTTTGACTGTGACCAAATCACTCCCTTCTCTACAAAATGAGGGGTTGGAGCAGAGGCCCTCCAGAGCCAGCTCTGTGATTATCCTTTCTCAGCTCTGTAGGGTGCTTAGGCTACTAGAAGCTTCCTCCTCCAATAATAATGCCAGGGGGAAGCAAGAGCTTTGAGGAAGGAGAGAAACCTTTTATCCCTCCCTCTTGGATGCCGACTCCCCAAGGGGGAGGGGCAGCTCCTTTCCATCCTCTGTTGTCCCCCTCAGAGAGGAGACTGGCTGAAATCGGAAGCAGAGGAGGATGAACCTGGGGTGAGAGGCCCTGCTGCTTCCTGGCTACCTGGCCTTGGTCAAGGTGCTTTGCTATTCATTCCAAATGCTCCATTTCTTCATCATTGTAACAAGGAGATAAGACTTGATGGTTCCTTTTGACTCTGAATCCAGTAAGCTCAGGGGAGGGGAGACTCAAAGACAAGAGAAAAAAGGGATGATGCAGAGGCCCATACAGGATAGGAAAGCCTTATATTCACTCAACAAACATCCATCCATCACCTCCTTTAAGCATATGCACTGTGGAGGATATGAAGAAATCAACAAGAGACCCCCTTTCCTCATGAAACCAAACCCACAGTTGAGTGGAAGAGGGGGTGCAAAGGCAGCCACAGAGTGACTGGAACACAAGGCAGGACATGGAAGGGCATAGGAATTAGGAAAGTGACAATGGTTCATGCAGGGGATGGCAAGATCACTGTCATCGGGGACATCGGAGAAGGTGGTATCTGAGCTGCACTTTAAAGGGTGGGTAGACTGTTAAGTGGATGAAGAAGGAGGGCATTTCAGCCAAAAGGAATGGTGTGAGCACAAGCATGGTGGTGAATGAATGAATGTTGTTTGTCCTACATTTTCAAAGAGGATCATGACATCAGGGAGCCGATGCCATGACACGCAAGTGAATTGGATTTAAATGAGGCAGGGCCGTGCAAAGTCACCAGCCTCACTTTCTCCACACCTCTTCCTCTCCATCTGGATCCAGTGGTCAGATATAGATCAGGACAACTGGAGATAGCCCCGAATGAATGAATAAAGGAATCACGAATGAATGAAAATAGATGATGAAGGGTGAATGAATGATGAATAAATGAAGGAATGAGTGAAAAAGCTTTTTTCCCCTTGCTATGTGAGCCATACTAAGAACTGGAGATACAGATAGAAATATGAAGACAATGCCTGCATTCTACTGGGGGAGACAATATGTACAGGGGAGTGTTGACCAGGGAGAAGTATCTTGGTTTGGAAACTTCTAGGATTGGAGATTGGAGTCACAGGAGAGCAACTCGACCCACTCTTTCCAATAGCAAATGCAGTTGTGATTTGATTTTGGCCTCTGAGATGGAAAGGAAGAGAGGACGTGCGCAGGGTGCAGGTAGCCGTGGCAGGTGAGGAGGTGACC
>JAQQSZ010019140.1:0-10429 GCA_028646595.1 Phalanger gymnotis
TCAGTGGGGTATGACTGCTTGTAGAGTACAGAGTTCTATGTTCCACACTTGGGGAGATGTGCCAGCTCTGCCTCACCAGCACTCCTCCCTCCCCAAGAACCCCCAACCTGGACTGGACTTAGTTCTTCAGCAGGCTCTTCACTCCTGCTCTTATCCACCACTTAATTCCTTCCACCAGGTGGGCCTGGGGCCAGAAGCAACTGCAGCTGTAGTTCTGTAGCTGCCCCACCTCCGCTGCCCCAGGGGCGGTGGCCCAACCGCAAACTCCCTGTCCCCAGCAGCTTTTCCCACTAACCTACTCTATTGTCTTTGGTGTTTGTAGGTTGAGAAGTCTGGTAACTGCTGCAGCTCACTGATTCAGGGCACTAGGGCACACTCCACCTGGCTCCTGGTCTCGTTAGTCTGTGCTTCCCACGCTGGGATCTGCTCTGCTCAGCTCTGCTCCCCTCCGCTCCCAGCTCTGTGTGGGATAGACCTTACCCAGAGACTATCCAGGCTGTCCTGGGCTAGAGCCCTGCTTCCCTCTGCTACGCTGTGGGTTCTGCCGTTCTAGAATTGGTTCAAAGCCATTTTTTATAGGTTTTTGAGAGAATTTGGCAGGGAGCTCACTCTAGTCCCTGCTTTCCAGCCCCCATCTTGGCTCCACCCCAGTTTTTTAGCTCTTGGTGCTCTGGGTGGCCTACTCTCTAAAACAGTTGCACAGAAGGTGCATTGTTACCTGCAATGGTGGAGAAGGTTTCCTCACCCCCTGGGTGAGGATGGTTCTCCACACCAGGGAAATTATGGGTCTAGTCCCTATCCCTAAGTGAGCATAGAACAATTGGCTAGTTCTCCCAGTGCATTCAAGAATGACTTGTATCAGGAAAACAGGAATAGGGAAGAGGTGATGGGATAGTATGTTTTCTCCAATCCAGGGAGAAACAATTGAAACTTATGTTCTTAGAGGCTGAAAGATGAGCCCCAGAAGCAGCTGTGTTTCCAAGGTGAGCGTGTGAAATGGATCCAGACTGCGACTCTGAAGGAACTGTTGGAGCTGAAGGCCCAGCACCCGGATGCCAAGCTGGTGGTGGGGAACACTGAGATTGGTAAGAGGGGATCCACGGAAGGGTGGCCACAGAGCTGGGTACACGTTGTACTGCTTTTGGCAAAGTCCAGAGCTGCTATTTTTTCCCTTTGGTCCTTCCACAAGGCTCTACCTGTTGGGTGCCTCAGAAGAGTCTCTGCACTCTGCAGTCTATCAGATTATTTCCTGACTGTGTCAAGGAGAACCATAGGTTGAGAGGGGCAGGTGCTCTCTCCTGTCCCATGCCTGGGGAGATGCTTTGATGGGAAGGAAAGGAGGTGCTCGAGTGAGACTGTAGTTTGCCTCCCTTGGTGCTGCTTCCCAGAACTTTGTGACCCTAGAAATAGCTGCATAAGAACTTGGGAGTCAGTGCTTAGATTTGGAGTCAGAGGAACTGGGTCCAACTCTCGCCACCTACCCCCAGTACTTAGAGGCTATGTGAGTGAGAGAATGCCTGTAGAATACCAGTTACCTCATCTGTAAAATGAAGAATTTTGACTAGATGAACTCTAAGGACCCTTCTCCCTCATCTCCCACTATTCCTTGGGTCCCTGGGATCTTAGGCTCTTCACGTGGCCTTGACAATGCCTGTTCAGATGCTCACACAAAGCTTGAAGATGGGCCTTGCATGGCCGGTACTCTCACAGACTATTTCAGTTTTTAAAAATGGTTTGGAGAAATAGGTGACAACTGACTTCAGTTAGTGACAGTCTAGGGAGGGAAATTGTACCTGCTGCTCCTTTTCACCAAAAAAACATCACCTATTGATGAAATGGCACATTGGAGAACAACTAGAGAGGTTTGCTGCCCTGGAAAAAAACTGCATTTCAAGTTTGGGAGATCTTGATTGGTCAGTGATAATTGATACCTTTTCTTGATGTATAGATGCTGGAGAGGATCCCTGTTTGTGACCACCTCTTTCAACGCCACCCAACCTTCCAATGGAAATTGTTTTAAATTTAGTGAACTCACACTTGCCAAGAGGAGTATTGTCCTACCTTCACAAATAGAACATAAACTCCCCGAGGACAGGAACAGCATTATTTTTATAATTGTGTCCCTAGCCCTTTTTAAGGGCTTGGCACATAGTACGTGCTATTGGATTGCAGTGAATTATTATTGAGAGGCAGCATTTTGTGGTGAGCAGAGAGCTGGCCTTAGTACCAGAGCCTGGCATCAAGTCTCACCTCTGAAACAGGCTGGCAAATCTCAACTTCTTTGTCCTCTAGTCAATGTTCTAATATTATAAATGGCAACTGCATTGATAGAGGGAGTTTCATCACCTGGAATTCCCTAGACCAGTGAGAGCACAGGTCCGGGACTTATCCTTGTCATTATGGTAGATGCTTAGTAAGTGTCTATTGTGAAGAGTCAGTCTGGGTGTTAGATCATGTCAGTGCTGAGTGAAACTTGTATTAAGTACCTACTATGTGCCAAGCACTTTCCTAGGCATTGGGAAAACAAAGACAGAAGTGAAACAGTACCTGTCCTCAAGGAGTTCACATTCTAAAAGAAGGATCTAAAACCTATCAAAGAATAGTAGCCAGGAAAAGGCATTTTAGTTAGCCAAAGAAGTCGTCAGTGAGATGGTAGGGTGGTTGTGGTTGTTTTCCTGACTTTTCTAGTAGTGATGATGATTGTGAGGACAATGATGACTGGATTTCTAACTCTAACTTTTTTCAAAAAGGTATTGAGATGAAATTTAAGAACAAGCTATTCCCTCTAATAGTCTGCCCTGCTTGGATCCCTGAGCTGAATTTTGTGGAGCATGGCCCAGAGGGTAAGTCGGAGAGCCTTACTGAGTATGGAGGAGTCAAGACGTCGCACATTCATTAAGTACTTATTATGGACCAAACACTGCTAAGCATTGGAGATACAGAGCAAAACATAGCTCCCGACCTAATGTAGCTCATGTTTGAATCGGGGAGACAACGTGCAAAAGACATGTAAAGTGTGAATGGAAGGAAAGGAAGAGGGAAGGAAGCAGCAACAGGGGAGAGTGGAAAAGGTCTCATGCAAAAGATATGAGTTTATCTGGGTCTTGAAGAAAGGCAAGGTAGCTAGCAGGTGGTCAGAGGTGGAGAGGAAGGCATGTGGATCGCCACTAACATGCAGAGAGTCAAGAGGCTGAGTGTTGTGTATATGAGGAAAAAGTGAGTAGACTGCTATCGCTGGAGCAAAATAGAGTGTAAGAAGACTGGATAGGTAAGAAAGGATCACCTTGCAAAGGTCTTTAAACGCTCAACAGAGGATTATGCATTTGATTCTAAAGGTGATAGAGAACTACTGGAGTTTATCGAGTTGGGGGGCAGGGATGGCTGATGTGGTCACAACTGTGCTGTAAGCGAATCACTTTGGCAGCTGAGCAGAGGCTCGATTGGAGTGGGAAGAGATTTGAAGCAGGGAGACCAATCAGGAGGCTATCACAATAGCCAAGCCCTGGGCAGGGGGGTGAGGGGGTTGGGGGGGGTGTGTGGCAGTGTGAGTAGAGATATAGAGATAGAAGAATCAATTTGCTGACTACTAATACTGTCCAAAAATGGAAGGAACTGACTTGAGAGCTAATGAGTCCCCTCTCCCAGGTCTTCAGGCAAAGACGGGTGGCCCCTGTTGGGTATGCATGTTGTTGGCTGGGGTTCCTGTCCAGGTACTGTCTATGGATCTGACTAGAGAGTCTCTGAAGTCTTGTTCCATTATTTAAAATAACTAAAAACTGGGCAGAATATAAGTGCTATTAAGATATAGATTAGATTAATTTTTAAACATAGAAGGTAGAAAGCACAATTAATTGAAACAGAAAATATTTTGTGAAGTAGCATTTCAGCTGGGCCTTGAAGGATAGGTAAGCTTTTGACAAAGAAGAGGGAGGGGAAGTATGGGAAGAAAGAGCAAGAGGAGAGGTAAAGAGGTTGGAAAGAGTAGGATTTATGCATTTAAAAATAGTACAGTTTGGCTACAGGGAAGTAGTAGAAGATAAGATTGGAAGAGTAGGCTCAAGAAAAATCATGGTGGACCTTGAATGCTAGCATAAGGAATTCAACAGCTGGTTTGGAACTGTTTGTTGAATTTTTTGAGTTTTGAATAGGGATATGACAGGATCAGTGCTGTGCTTTCTATCAGTAGTTTAGAAAGAGGAGAAGTTAGAGATGGACAGACCATTTAGGAGGGAGGCTATTGCCTGAGAGCCAGAACCAGATTTATAGCAGTGGGAATGGAAAGGAAGGGCATTATACATGGTAGGTACCTAACATTCTGAGTGGATGGCTGAATAGAATGGGGGATGTTGCAGAGGGAGAATTCACAGGGCTTGACCATTGTCTATGGCAAGTGAATGAATGTATATGTGTGTGAGCATTGGGGAGGAATGGGGTGAAGTTGTCAAAGTAGATAGGAAGGATGATGGTAGCTTCCTTCCTAGGCATCTCCTTTGGGGCAGCCTGCCCCCTGAATGATGTGGAGAAAGCCTTAGTGGCTGCTGTAGCTGAGCTCCCGGCCTACCAGACTGAAGTGTTCAAAGGGGTCTTGGAGCAGCTGCGCTGGTTTGCTGGAAAGCAGGTCAAATCTGTGGCGGTGAGTCCCTGTGTCAGAGACTCAATCACAAAACAGAAAGGGCTGGTTGGGTTGGAGAGGTTACTCCACGAGATGCTAGAATAACTGTATTTTAGTCTCTGTTGCTGATTTGCTCTGCACCCTCCAGCCGAGTGCATCTCCCTCTCCCTGTGCCTCGGTTTTCTTGTGGTTGGAAAAAAAAATACTGGATCTCAGAGTCAGAGAATAATTCCAGCTCTGCCTCTTGCTACCTGTGTAATTTTGGTAGAATTACTTATCCTCTCTGGGCCTCAGTTTCCTTATCTGTAAAATGGGAGAGTTGAATTAGTTGACCTGCAAGGTCCTTTCTAGCTCTAAATCTATGATTCTATGGTCTTGAATAAGACAAATAATTCTTTTCCACTCCTTGACATGGATACAGAAAGGATGAACAAGGAAGCGAAGGATCCCACAAGCAGACCTACAAAGAACCTTGATGGGATGGAACACTGGGATGAATCTAGTAAGATTAAATATAACAGAGATAAATGAGAAGTCTTAGATTTAAAAAAGCAACTTCACAATTATGGGATTGGGAAAGCATGATTAGAAAGCAGTTTGAAAAAAGGGCTAGGAACCACCAGAATCCTACAGAATTTTGAATTTTGAAGATTAAAAAAAAGCTTAACAACATCTTAGACTGTATTAAGAAAGGCATTGCTTCCAGGAATAAGGAAGTGGTATTTCCCCTAAGCGCTGCCCTGGTCAGACCACATCTGGAATTTTGAGTCCAGTTCTGGGCGCCATGTTTTTGGAAAAGCATTAATAGGCTGGAAAGTGTTCAGAGGAGGGCCATTAACATGGTAAAAGGCCTTGAGTCTGTGCTATATGAAGATGGTTGAAGGAATTGGGAATGTATAGACTGGAGAAGAGAAGATTCACAGGGAATAAGATACCTGTGCTCAGAGATATATGGAAAAGAGAGGAGGCATAGAGGACAGAATTAGGAGCAATGGGTAGAGATCACAAAGAGGTCATTTTAGGCTTGATATCCAGAAAAGCTTCCTGAAAAATTAATTGGAACTATCCGTAAGTGAAAAGGCCTATTTCAGGGTCCCCTCCCTATTCCCCACTGGAATTCTTCGGGCAGAACATTTGTCAGATGTGTTGTAGTGGGAATTCTTTTGGGGGTATGAGTTGAACCAGATGACCATTGGTTTAGCTCTCAAATTCAGTCATTCAGAGTAGCCAGCCACTGGTGACTCAAATAAAGCTGATCGTCCTATCTACCTTGCCCATTTTCAAAGTTATGGTGATATTCAATGGAAGACAGACCAAGAAATGGAGAAAGTACATTTATTATAGACAGAGGTGGGATGAGTCATGAGAACTCCCTGACTCTACCAGCTCTGTTTTCAAAGATCATGAATTAATGAGCAAAGGATTCTGGGATTGGGCTAAGTCTAACCATATGTTCCACATCTCTGTTTTCAGTCCATTGGGGGAAACATCATCAATGCTAGCCCAATTTCTGACCTCAACCCCGTGTTCATGGCCAGCGGAGCCAAACTGACCCTGGTATCCAAAGGTGAGTTTCCACAAAGTAGCTAGAGGAGTGGACCCGAGTCAGAAAGACCCAGATTCAAATCCTGCCTCTGACAATCATTAGCTGTCTGACATGGGCAATCCCGTCACTTCTCTAACCTTAATTTCTTTATAGGTTAGATTACATCTGTAGCACCTATCTCCACAGCTAGGTGGCGCAGTGGTAGAGTGCCAGGCCTGGAGTCAGGCAGACTCATCTTCCTGAGTTCAAATCTGGCCTCAGATCCTTACTAGCCGTGTGACCCTGGGCAAGTCACTTAACCCTATGTGCCCCAGTTTCCTCCTCTGTAAAAGGAATTGGAGAAGAAAATGGCAAACCACTGCAGTATTTTTGCCAGGAAAACTTCAGATGGGGTCACAAAGAGTCAGACATGACTAAAATGACTAAAGAGGAAGTACTATCTCATAGGGTTGTTCTGTGGTTCAAAGGTATGTTAAGGACCATGTGAATCTTAAATGTAAGCTGTCATTACTATTACTATGAGAAAGAGCTTACTTAAAAGGGATGTTTCACCAGAATGTCTATTTTTTCTTTTTTTAAAAACTTATTTGGTATTTTATTTTCCCCCAGTAAATGTAAAAATGTGAAGAAATCTAAAAACGATTTTTAACATTCATTTTTAAAACTTTGAGTTCCAAATTTTCTCGCTTCCTTCTTCTTCCTCCCCCCTCCCTCACCATTGAGAGCAGTTCGATATAGGTTATACGTGGGTAGTCATGGAAACATTTTCATAATAGTCATGTCGTGAAAGAAAATACAGACCAAAAAAGAAAAAAAAAGCTTAAGAAAAATAAAGTAAAAAAAAGGTATGCTTCAGTATTTATTCAGATACTATCAGTTCTTTCTCTGGGGTTGGAAGTATTTTTCATCATGTAAGTCCTTCAGAGTGGTCTTGGATCATTGTATTGCCGGGAATAGCTAAGCCATTCACAATTCGTCATCTTAATACTGCTGTTACTTTGTATACAGTATATTTCACTTTGCATCGGCTCATGTAAGTCCTTCCAGATTTTTCTGAGAGAATCCTGCTTATCATTTCTCGTAGCATAATAGTATTCCATCATAATCACATACCACAATTTGTTCAGCCATTCCCCAATTGATAAATGATGAAAAGATATGAACAGTTTTCAGATGAAGCAATCAAAGCTATCTATAGCCATGTGAAAAAGGATGCTCTAACTCGCTATTGATTGGAGAAATGCACGTTAAAACAATTCTGAGGTACTACTTCATACCTATTAGATTGGCTAATAGGACAGAAAATTAAAGTGACAAATAGTGGAGGGAATGGAGAAAAAACGAGACATTAATGAGGCATTAATGCACAAAGGGCTGTAAAACCAGGCCCACCCTTTGATGTAGCAATACCACCACTAGGTATGTATCCCAAAAGAGACAAAAAACCAAAAAGGAAAAGGATCGATATGTACAACAATATTTATAGCAGCTCTTTTCTGGGGGCAAAGAATTGGAAATTAAAGGGATGCCCAGAAAAATATTTTCTAGGAAAACAGAACAGAGGATCAATTGGGAATAGGTGGGGGGAGAAACTCAGATACCTCGATATCCAGCCTGGCTAATGTTTGAGGTCAAAGGGATTACTGTGGTAAGAGAAAATACTGGAATGATGGTCAAGGGAACAGCATTCTTCTCATTCTGAAATAGGCATAATAAATAAAATTAAAAATAAATTGAATGAGTAAATTTTTTAAAAAGTGGCATTATATGGTAGAAAAAATACTAGATCTAAAATCACAGGACCTTGGTTTCAAATCCCAATTCTACCACTTATAAGCTGTATGACTTCGGATGAATCACTTAACCTCTGTGGTCTTCATCTGTATAATGGAATTGGACTAACTACATAGTCTCTAAGGCCTCTTCTGCCCCTAAGTCCACAATCCTATCTATGATTTTTTTTTTACCAAATTAATAAGATATTTTGAGATAGAGGATACACAACCAAATTCTTTCTGAGCTTTACTCCGTTTTCCATGCCAGCTCTTTCCTTTGGATTCAAGGTCTCATGAGAATTTGGAACTGATGAAGAAGAGATCCAGTGCCCAGGTGTTTCTGTGCTGGGCTGGTGATGGGCTCTTACATGGCCCTCTGAACTTACTCCTGAGTGTCTTTTTCTCTCCATACAGGGACCAAGAGGACTGTTCGGATGGACCACATGTTTTTTCCTGGCTACAGAAAGACACTCCTAAGTCCTGAGGAGATACTGCTTTCCATTGAGATTCCCTACAGCAGGAAGGTGAGGTGTTGTCTGGACCTAATCTTGGAGTCTGGTCTAGGTCTGACTTCCATACTTAGAGTTACATACTTCAGGGAAAAGGGCTCTAACTCTGGAATCAGAGGATCTGGGTTCAAACACCAACTCAGTGACTACCTCTGTGACCTCATGCAAGTGACTTTACCTCCCTGGACATGTTTCTTCAGTGGTAAAGTGAGGGGGTTGGGCCAGAGATGGTCTCTGGGGTTCTTTCTCAGCTCTAAATCTAAGATACTATGATCTCCAGAGAAGCAGGGTGTACAGCCTACTTCATAACCTAGGACATCTGGAATTTTCTTCCTTCCTTCCTTCCTTCCTTCCTTCCTTCCTTCCTTCCTTCCTTCCTTCCTTCCTTCCTTCCTTCCTTCCTTCCTTCCTATTTTCTCTCTCTTTTTTCTTTTTCTTCCTTTCTCCCTTTCTTCCTTTTTTTTTCTTTTTAGCAAACCAACCCCAAATCACTTCTGCAAATTAATTCCAAGAACGTGTTGCTATATTGAAAAGCACGTTCAGTGTTCTCGTTCCAAATGACCACATACTTGTCCCAGCTTTGCCATTCACTCACTACCTTTCTGCAGGATCATAGACTCACAAAACCTGAGAGTAGGAAGGGACGTCAATAACCATCTAGTCAGACATAAACAGGAAAGGAACCCTTACTATAATATACTATACCCAACAAGTGGTCATCCAACCCCTGCTTGAAGACCTGCAATATGGTCCCCTCCCACAAGGCAGCCCATTCCTCATTTGTGCAGCTCTAATTGTTAGAAATTTTTTTTCTTGATGTTTAACATAAACTGGCTTCTTTGTAACTTCCACACACACTGGTTCTGCTTCTGACCTCTGGAGCCAGACCAAACAAGACTGGTCTCTCTTTTACAAGAGTACTCTTCACATATTTGAAGACAGCTGTTATATGCATCCAGAATCTTGCCTTCTTTACACTAAACAGTTCTTCACCATTCTGGATGTCCTCTGGACATTCTTTAGCATGTCAATGTGCTTCTGAAATCATGGTACCCAGAAATGTACATAATTCTGCAGATACAGTCCGATGAATACACAATACTATGGAATTATCACCTCTCTATTCCTGGAAGCTGTGCTTCTCTTAATGACCAAGATGTCATTATCTGTTCTGGCTGCCACATCACATGACTGTCTAATAATGAGTTTGCCATCCACTAAGACCTCCAGATCTTTTTCTCCCCCAGAATAACTGATGTCTAACCATGTTTCCCCCATGTTGTCCTTGGAACAGTTTATCTTTGGAATTTCTGGGAAAGACTAAAGTCTTATTTATAAACTCCCATTGGACTTCACCTTAGATTCAGCCAATCCCTCTAACCAGTCAACATTCTTTTAGATCCTGATTCTATCATCTGTTGTGTCATATATATATATACATATACACATATATATACATACACATGTATATGTATATACATACATACACACACATAAATATACACATACATATATACACACATAAACACACATACATATATACACATATACACATATATATACATACACATATATATGTATATACATACATACACACACATAAACATATATATATATGCACATACACATACATAAATATATACACATACATATACACACACGTATTCCCTTTAGCTACCCAAATATTGAGGTCTCATGAATCATACACATCATCTTTCCCTGTAGGAATGTAAACAAAACAGTTCAACTTTAGTAAGTCTCTTGCAATTTCTTTTTCTTGTTCTTTTTCTTGATTACCTTTTCATGCTTCTCTTGATTCTTGTGTTTGAAAGTCAAATTTTCTATTCAGCTCTGGTCTTTTCACTGAGAAAGCTTGAAAGGCCTCTATTTTATTGAAAATCGATATTTTGCCTTGGAGCATGATACTCAGTTTTGCTGGGTAGGTGATTCTTGGTTTTAATCCTAGCTCTATTGACCTCCGGAATAT